>APFE031447267.1:304730-418455 GCA_000404065.3 Pinus taeda | reverse complement strand
GCCTGCAACTGGCCGCTACATCCACAGGAACGAATCACGGCAGGCCGCTACATCCACAGGAACGAATCACGGCAGTTCCTCGAAGGGAACTGCTCGTCGGCTTTTTCTATGCTAAGCCTGGCCCCAAGGGCGTCGAGGAGATTTGACCCCGTGACCTCCCAATTGGAAATGTGCTTAGCAACGGGAACTCGACCATTTGAGCTATCCCTTGGGGTTATTGTAACTATTTTCTATAGTAAACTTCATTTTTAATTATTTTACGTTTTAAAGTTTTTTTTTAGGAATTTAGTGAAAAAAACAAATAATAATAATAATAATTGATTCTTTGTTATTAAAAATGCATGTTAAATTTCGAACAAAAAAAATTGATTCTTTGTTATTAAAAATGCATTTTAAATTTCGAACAAATTTTACTGGAAATATGCCCAAACAAATTCGAAACAGAAAACAATTTAACTATAAACAAAAGATAAATAAATTAGGAGCTTTAAATTGACATAATTAATATGGTTTCTCATGGTGAACCTCTATTAAATCAAATAAGAAATTTTATTATTTATTCCAATTTTTTGTATTTAAATTTAAATAGATTTATTATTTTAAATATTTTTTAATAATAATATAGAAATTTGCTTTATAAAATTAATTTTACTTAAACAAATAAAAATTAACTAAATAAAAAATCCATCATTGCCCGAGAGGTTGGGGAAAATGAGCTTTGCGACTCCTAGCTCTTAGCGGCTAGGATTTCCCTAGTCACAACATTAGTTAGCTCATATCTTATATGCAAAGGATTGTAGCACTCCGACCTTGGACTCCATCTCATGATTTGGCCATTGAATATTAGGTTTGGCTGAAAGAGACCCTCGCAACTGTAACTGCAGCTCTTGTAAGGTTCAAGCTTGCATTTGACAGGCGTTTTGAAGGTGGCTTCTCAGATATGATCTTGCAAATCGATTTTCCCCTGCACATTATGGAGGAGGCGGCTACATTTAGAGCCCTGCTGCAGGCGTAGAAACCGTGGGGGCCTTCTTCTCCCGCCCAAAATTTGTGAAGAAATTAGCTGAGATTTTGAATGTGGAATTCTCTCCGACATATCCATCCAAGAGAGCCTTAGCCTTCTTAGAAAAAGCATTGGTTGGCAAGTTTACGGGCTTATGGTTGAATCCAAAAGTTGTTGAATCTTGGATCACGGAACATTGGACCCCCAAGCTTCAAGTTCAAGTAACTTTCTTTGCAATAGGCAAGGGTTTCTATGTTTTTCTATTTGTGAATAAACTAGAAATAGATCCTATTTTCAAATCAAGGTCGTATTTTATGGGGACCAGAGGCTTCTTTATCTCCCCATGGGCTTTGGATTTCAACCCAAATTTTGAAATTACTTTTGCGTTGGTGTGGATTCAGCTGCCTCACCTCCCTCTCCATCTCTAGGGACTTGATGCACTGAAAGAGATTGGAAACAAGTTAGGCCTTTTTCTAGACAAAGAAGAACCAAAAGGAGGTCAATTTTCTTGTGCTCGCATTTGTGTCGAAGTAAATCTCTCTGGAGATTTACCGAAGGCCCTAAAAATAAATTTAGGGGAATGGAGAGATATTTAGGAATTGGACTATGAGCATATTCCCTTCAAATGCATCATCTATCATTCTCATGGGCACTTTGCTAAAAATTGCCCTCAACAAAAAAGGATGAGCAAGCCCGAGGGGGTCTCTAAATAAGGGCAGACCCATAACCCCATATCTAATGAGGGTAATTTTCAACCAATTCAAAAGCAAAGGAAGAATCAACATAATAAGGTTGCAAATCTAAATAAATTTGTCGAAGAAGTTCCTGAACCTTCCCTTAACAAAAATTATTTTGAGGCTCTTCTAGATCTAGAACAAGACGAAACTACTCCTTTGGATGAAACCCCAAAGGAGGGTCAAGAAAACGTAGTAGTGTTGGGGGAGAATGAAGAGAAAGCTCCTTCGATGGTTGTCTCTTCAGATACATGATCATGCTTTGCAGCAAAAGTATTAACAATGTCAGATTTTGAGTTTGCGGAGATGAGTATCTACTCCAACATTTTACAAAAAAGCTATAACAATCAAAGTAGCTCACATTAAGTCAAAAACTGGAAGCATTGTTAGATAATCACTCTCCTCAAATGCAGCAAAATCACCTCTCACAAGAGGCCAGAAATCCCATAAGGAAAAACGGGAACGTGAAGCGGATGTCAATTTAGCTTCACGATCCCAACTTCGTGTAGACTCCTTATTGCAAAAGTCTCCCAAATAAGTCAATGTATTGTTTCTGCATATTATTATGTTTGCAATTTGTAATAATTTACTCTTGTAATCACGAGGAAAGTCTTCGTTGTAGAAACCGTGGAAGATACTAGGATTTGTCTCTTAGAAACTTAGTCAATTTCTTAGTGGAAAATCCTGTGACGATGGTGCAAATGTAAGGAATTTCTTGATTTTTTTGCTGCGTCCAGAGGTATATTTAATAAAACCCTCTACTCATTTTTGTTAAAAAAAACTAAATTAAAAATCCAAAACAATTTTTTTTATTTAATTAAATTTTATTAACCTAATATATATATAATAATATATCTTATATTATATATAATTATTATATATATTATATAACCCGGGTGCGGGTGACAACCAAGCCACTTATGGCAATTAGATGGTCGGGCGGCGAGAGGACGGGCCACATGGCCGCCTGTGTTCCCTCCCATGCTAGCCTAAAAATTCATGGCGGCCTGCAGATGACATTAAATGGGTACTCTAGCCGAGATTTATCCATCATTCGCACTGCCATGGCCTCCACAGACCATAATTCCGCTCCCCCTCCCCTGCTCCATACCATTTTCCCTCCTTAGGCAGCGGAACCCTGTTCTCGGACTGTCACCGGGAGCCGCTGCTAGTTGCTCAGCTATATAGACCTTGGTAATGGGTATCATTTCTCCCACCCCAGGCTTTGCAACCTGACTCCAGCTCAGACCTCACTCGCTCAACCTCTGCTTCGCCATTTAACCAATTTCCCAACTAATAGCTCTATTTCGAATACTACCATGGCTCGCATCCGCCACTGAATGCGTATTAGAAGAGGGGGTTGTCGTCGTGGTGTCGTCCGTCCTCATGTGATGCCCAGCCCAAACCTTGCCTCCCCCACCCCTTACCCTGACATCCCAAATCCTCATGGCACCTTCACTGGCAGGTATCCTGATACCCACAGTGCCCGAGGATGCGCACAGCTCCAAGGTGCTAGCTGGAGAGACGTCGTTGTCCATACATCCAATTTCCCCCTCCCCCCCGCACCCTGCTCCTCACACGACTCAATTTCACTTCCGCAACACCTTGAATAGGCCTATCATTACAACCACTGTCACCATCGTTTTCTCTGAGGAAAACGACCCGCAGGAAGCTTCGTCGGAGAACAATGGTCTGCAGCAGAGGGCGGCTCATAGGATCAGGAGCACCCGCGACTTAGGCAAACAACCACTAGACGAGGATGTTGCCACCCTGCATGGCAAGGGGCCGGCTGGCAGTCAGCATGTTGCGGAAGGTAGATTTGGAGACATGTAGACACCTGGAGGCAGAGTGGAAGACACATCAGGCCCGCATGTAGTTGCAGGCAACTCCGCTGGCATTCAACTCGCTCATGGACCTCAGACCGGCACGTCAGCAGAAGAAGAGGAGTGGTACCAGTACGTGTGTCTCATCGAGGAGGAGCCTACCCCAAACGATCTCTAGAATTGACACTTGGCAGCCCGGTGTTACCTTTTTGCCAACTGGGTGTTCCTTTTGCTGATTAGTTTATTTTTGTAATGATTTTTTCTATTAAAACTTTCCTAGTTATTTTTGTCATGCTTGATATTTTTTGGTTTAAAACTGATAACCCATATGTGGTTTTTTCTACCTTCACGGACTGGTTTCCCCATCAATGGGGCAGTCGAGACATTTTTCTGATAAATGTTGTTCAGTACTGCTAAGGCCCGAACCTCAATGTATTCATATTTTGTTATATATTAATAGAATAGTTTTACTTATATATATATAATATATATATTATATATATATATATATATATATATAATGTTGTAAAATATTAACACAATTATAACTATTATATATATACAACATATCTAGGATATATAATTATATAACATAACATGGCATGTAACATAACTATATAACTATATATAACATATTATAGCTATAACATTTTTCCTTAAAAATTCCATTTAACCCATATTGTAGAAATATTTAATATAATGATATATGACAACTATATATCTCTTAGTTCCCACCCTTATTAAATTTTATTAGTTGAGTAATGATTTTTAACTTACACTTCCTTATATTTAATTATATTATTAATGCATATAGCTGCATATATATATATATATATATATATATATATATATATATATATACAAGCTTAAGTTTCAACAATTCATCATTGATACATACATTAAATCCATGATTAAAAGTGCATTTAAAATGAATATATAAGCATTTAGACTATTTTCTAATTTGTACCATACTATTTCATTATGTAGTGTGTTGTACCAGAAACATTGTCTTCATGTGCTTGCACCTCGTACATGTCATGTGTCAAAATCAAACATTATAAGAACTTGTCTTATGGAGTATTTGGTTGGCATGAAGTTTTATTAGTTTTGCAAATATGTTTATTTCAAATTTTTTACATATGTTAACATATTTATGCTTTATGAATAAAATGTGTTATTTATCAGTGGGAAAAAGTGCAAGTTAGAAATTTTCAATCTCATTTTTCGATTGTGTTTACATGGAACTCAATACTTTGGTCGATAATTTAACAAAATAGACACTCTATTTAGTTTAGGACTTTAACCTAAATTATTCTACTTGAGATTATAAATGGTTTTCTTGTCAACATTCTTTCTATGTCAACATTTTTTCTTGGATTAGTGTATATGTATTATATATAATTTGCAGAGCCATCTCCCATACAACCCCCAATCGCAACCTGTAGGAGTGTTGGGGGATTTGTTATACATGGTCAGGCTAGATCACATAGTCATAATAGAGTGTTTGTTCCACTCATAGATCCTCCCTTCGATACCAGTCAAAGTGTCAGAGGCAGTGTTTCTATCTCTGTTAATGATCTTGCTATAAATAGTGGACTTTCTTCACCTATTGCAAGTATACATATTCCATTTTAAATCCTCTTTAAACTTTATGTGTTTATGTCTTGAAATTGTCTTTAATTTTTAAATCGTCTTCAATTGATGTGTTTGAATTTAATGTATATGTTATTTTGCTTCTAGTTTGTTATAATATATATATATATATATATATATATATATTATATATATATATATATATATATATATATATATATATATTTGCAGACCCTCGACAGGGTGAAGATGAGGATCAAAGTGAAATGTTGATCCCTCTGTGGAACGACGTTATAGCCAGTATCACAGTCGAGGATGTTAGGGCCCAACAGACATGGATCACACGAGAGCTAGATAAAATCTCTGCTAGTTCGCCTACTAGGCATAGTTTGTCTCTGATGTTAGATAACATCAACAAGTTGATCGAGACATACCATAGGGTAGGCCCACAAAGCCACCTCCTATATTTCATACATAGGTTTATGAGGTTAGAGGTTAGAGGCACACATACTTGGAAGGCGGTGAAAGACACCTCCAAGAACATAGATATTCGTGGGGAGTTGTTTGACATCCCTCTGGAATGTCGTGCTAGACATGTTGGTATGATTCTACTAAAATATTCTAAGAATGTTGATGTGGTCCCTTTTGTTTATGATCGATCCATTGCAGCTTGGGGCCAGTTCCCCCACCATGACCAGGTTCCCATTTACTTTGCAAAGCATATATATGCAGATTTTGTGCTACATATGAGCCCAGATTACACTAGCACTGAATCTAAGTTTTATGGACCCGGCTTAGAACATAGTTATGAATGTGTTGGGGCCCGTAGGTACCCTCTGCATGTAGCACCACCTCCAAGATTGTTGCCATGACCATCCCAGAGCATGGTATTGTCGACGGAGCTAGAGCAATCATCACAGGTTGGCGACTAGGCATACCATTGCAGATAGCATAGAGGACATTGGTCATTGTGCATGTCGCAATGCTTGGAGAGATCAGTAGACCACCTTCATTGCCTCGTGGCCCACTAGTTTCATTATTTGATGATTCATATCTAGAGAGTCTAGGGCATGACCAACTTCTGTCATATGCACATATGTGTCGTGATACAATCCGTGACACTTGGAGGGTGCACGACCCACGTGACATAGACCAGGTACATATATATGAAACTTTTGACTCTTATCGTCAAATTATACATTTATATGAATAAGTTTGTATCAGATTGCATTTATATTAATAATTTCAAGATAACATGTGTGCACAACCCAACTACATAGATAAGCTTCTGAGGTCATCTTAGGGGGGAGTTGACCAACCAGAGAAGCTTCCTCTAGTGCATGTTTCCATGGCTCAATCTCCTCCACCTCCACCTCCACCTCATAACACTCATGGACTAACAATTGAGGTGAATGTTTTTATTCCTAAGATTTCAAAATTTTATTTTTTTTAAGTTACATGTATGTGTGCTAATTAATTGGTAGACTAAATATAAATTGTCTTTGCCATTATGTACACATGCCCAGATGCAGAGGGGTCTCGATGTTGCAGTTATGTGGACACATCAGTGTGATGTTGGGTATGGAGGCATTCAGCCATATGCAGGGGAGCACTAAACCTATATTGATCAGACCCCCATCCCACCTGACTTCCATTTCACTCGACTAGTCAGAGATAGGGGACTATTTAAATGCACAGTTAAAAATCATTTATTTCTAGATTGTTTATTTTGTACAAATAATGTTTTAATTAATTTGAATTTGAATGGGTTATATTGCAATACCAAATTATGGACGCTCACTTTGCGCAGCGAAACACACATAAGAGTTCTAGAAGCAATACTTTCTAGAGTGGATCATAGATAGTTTGTATATTTTCAGGCCCATTTCATAGGGCACATTCACATGTGATGTTTGGACATTGTATATTTTCATACATGGACAGTTTATGGATGCATGAAAATTATTTCAGTGTATGAATCCTTATTATTTCAATTTGTGGATATTCATGTGTATAATGTAATTTGTATATATTTTCATATGGACAGTTTATTATCATACATAGCTAACAAGACAACAACTTTGACATATAAGGAAATAAAATAAGAAAATAAGTACAATCTCGGACTATGATGCAAGTCATTTTGATACTTATGATGAACTAAAATATATGTTCATGGTTCAATTAAAAAAAACAAATAGGATTGAAATACATTTTAAATTCAATTTTAAAATGTCTCTTCAACTAGTAATGTTCAATTAATAACTTATTTTATTAATTTTTATTTCTTTTGAGGTCATCTACAAAAACGTAGTCATAACACATGATATAAATCATATGTATTGGAATTTAATATACCAAAAAATGAATAATGATATGTTTTTATAAAATTTTATGAACTTTCCTAAATTTAGTTGGCTATCAAATGTTTCAATCAATTCCTTAACTTAAGACATTCAATTAAGAACATTCAAGAAGTAAAATTTTACAAAATAACAGTTTTGAATTCTAGTTTCATAGACTAAGGAAATAAGTACAATCTTACTATAATGCAAGTCACTTTGATACTTAAAATGAACTAAAATATATCATGTACATCAATTTAATATTGTATTTGTAGTAAGTGTCTTTTAGTACAGTGAATATATGTTAATTTAAACAATTAATTATATTTTTCTATAATTTTATGCACTTTCCTAAATTTACTTGTATATCCAAGTATTTCAATCAATTTCTTATCTTAAGACCTTCAATTAAGAACATTCAAGAAGTAAAATTTTACAAAATAGCAATTTTAGTTGTCATATTGCCTTGTAGAAAGTGTCTTTTAGTGCACATTCAATATATGTTAAATTACAATGATTTTAATTTAGATGTCAAGATGTAAACTACTAATAAGTTTTCTTTGATTTTATTTATCTTGAGGTTATCTAAAAGAGATTAATAGTCATAACATGATATTATATATATATATATATTATATATATATATATATATAATATATATATATATATATATATTTATATATATATATATATATAATTTTTTATGATGCTCATAACATAGATTGTTGAATTTCCATTTTAAGTAAAATAATATATCAACTTGGTTGTTACATACTGAAATGGATTTTCTAGTAACCAAATATGTATGACATTTATATAGATCTATAAAATTTCTAGCATGCTCAACATGATTTCTATACACATGACATTTAAAAAATTTAAGATGATTTTTTTTGGTTAAATCTAAATCTAAATCCCTATTGATTCTAAACTTTAATTAAATTTTATCTCTATGGGGTTCACATAAGGATCTTATCCCTAAAAATAAAACCTCCTTGAAATTTGGTGTACTTTAGAAACTTAAGCACCTCAAGGAAACTAAAACTTATATAACATATATGTGCACCATTATGAATCCATCCTAGATAAGAGGGAAGCATTTCTCTATTCAAAATCACAAGATCATTCAATTGTCACATTTATAGATTAAAAAAATCATACATTTTAGATCTCTTATACTATATTAGTGTTGACGGTGCTGGACCCACCAACATGTCGGGGGATTTCCCCGATAAGAAGTCCCAACTAGATCTCAGACCGTTTGGTGTGGGAGTCCCAGCAATGGGTCATACGATATCGCCTTAACCGCGGTTGAGTGCAGAGGCAAGTAAGATGTCCATGTTGGTAGCAAGGGTGTGACATGTGCAGCAAGCCAAGGAAGGTGCATGAACGGTTCTAACACACAGAAAGTGGGGTGAGTGCGCCCCTTGAAAACCTGTGAAAGCACGCGGCTTGGAAGGGAACACATGAGCAAAGATGCATCACAAACTGGAAAGCAAGTTAGCTAACAATCCAAAGTGATGGTTAAACCAAGAACACATTTTAGTAAGATTCATACATACTTATACAGAAAGAGTCCATACATGCATGCGTAAGCAAACAATACATATATCATTAGAGAAACCAAGATAGCTGAAATACAATAACAACATGTGCATGAAACGTGTTGGCTCTATTATGTTAAGAAGTGAAAGTTCTAATCATACAATACAACCATGACCAACCACTAGTCCCGATAGCGGAACATTACAGTCACTCACGCCTGCTCCTCCAAAGAGATGTACTAGATCTGCACTGTGGAGAAGCCAAGGCTCGTTACAATACTCTCCAAGCTTTCTCTAATATACTCCTATTGGAAGCTTGACTGACCAAAAGCCCTTACAATGAGTTATGAGGATCTATAAATAGCAAAGGATGGGGTGACCCTTGCCATTCCCCTTTGTGACTCTTCACCTACCCTCATGAGTCTTCACCTACTATATGACTATTACATTCAACTATTGACACTTTGACTTCCAATTTATAAGATGTTGCATATGATCTGCACATGTACCCATGTGAGAAAGAATAGGCTTCAGAAAGTCATGCAAGCTGTCACTAACACTCAGACAATTGTGGGAAGACCAACTCTTCGACATCCTTGTGACGATCGACGGTGGCAAACTAATGCTAAGATTGATCGTCTGTGATGATGTTCATGTGCTCAATGGTGACATCCTCCTGAAAGTGAACTCTTGCCTCCATTGCATCTGGGTACACTGATATGGCTCCTCTGTCCAACTCATCTGATAACATGCGCATCATTGTCTTGAGTGCAGTTGGACCAGCAACATACTGATGCGTAGTGTCTATGCTGATCTCCAAGTGTGTGCTAGTGACCATGCACATAAACTTGTCAAAATACATGTTTAGCTCCAGTCAGACTTACTTCTTGCCTTTGCCTCGGTGAGTGTGCCAAATGGGTGGGATCGCATGCGTGCGCACAATGAAATCCATGCTTCTGAATACCCTTGCATGTGATCGACATCACTGCTCACCTTGTCTACTCCATGCCAGCTACTGGATGGGTCCATAACTTGTATGGGCACAGTTTCATCTGTTTGTGCATGTTGTGCCTCTTTTTATGCATGTTCCCGTTGCAACTCCTTCTGTTGTCTGCGCAGCTCCTGTTCTTTCTTGAGTTGTCGCTTTAGCACTTGCAACTCCTTCTCTGTTTCTCTCTCTACCTTCGCGTGAACCTGTTGCCGTGATGTCACGTCATAGCCAAAATCTCCAAAGCTTCTCTCATCACAAGTGGATCTGCTTGAGCTTGAAACTTTGTTCTGCCTCTGCGCTGTCAGCAACCTTCCTCTTGCATTTGTCGCATGCAGGTGTGCTACCTTCTGCTGATGCTGATGGTGTTGCTTATTGTGATGTTGCTGCCATTTCATCTTGATATCCTTGTCCATGAACAACTTGATTTCTTCGTAGATAGGCAAGTTCATAGACACTTGATCAACTGCATCCCCAGTTGTTCTCCGAACAGTGACTTCGACTCTGATCTCCTATAAGTCATTGTACCTATGTTGCTGAGAGGCAGATGAACACCTGTGATACTTGGAGACATAGCAACACTCATGACAAGCAATCTATTAGTTGAAAACGAAAACAAATTGGAGGACTGACATGCAACATACTTGTGTGACTGTCTGTGAAGATTGCGCAATTTTCACTGGGAGGCTGGGAGACTGACTGCCAAAACTGCGCAAGGCATAGTCCGGACTGTCAAGAGGCTGACTGACTGCTGGAACTACGCAATGCACAGTCCAACCTTGCCTGTTGAGGACTGAAACTGCGCAATGCATAATTTCAGTCAATAGCGACATGCAAACCAACAAACTGTATTGCGCATTTTCTGGGGCCAGCAAGGCACTACCTCCCAGAATTGCACAATGCAAGCTTGGAGGTCAGTGTTGGGCTAGAATCGTGCAATTTTTGGAGGGAAGGCAGAGCCTTCACTTCCAGAAATGCGCAATGCTAGCAGGGCAAGGCAAGGTCCGGGCCAAGGTAGCCCAAACTCACAGACGGGCGACTGAAAACATGAGAAGTTTGAATGCATGGTGATACTGAGTGTAAACAAGAGTGAATGATCATGCTTGCAAACAACAAGTGTAAGATTCAGAAAACAGGAAAACATGCATGTCTATGAAACGAGTCGCCGCAACGGCTACCGTCGGTGCAAAAACAGTGTCATGCATGCGACAACAGTGAGATGTGAATGAAAACTGAAACAATGCTTATACAAGCTAACATACATTAAAATGAAAACAATGCTCATTGAAATCAAACAGACAACACTCACACAAATCGAAACACAAAAGGCAATAGAAACGCAACGCAAGACATGAGAAGCAGACTTACCCTAAAACAGCTAAGCTGAAAGTGCCGAAGACTCCTAGATGTGATGTGGGATGTCAAAGTTGTAAGATTGATGTGAGGAATGAGCTTTGCAGAGTCTTGTTCATAAGCTTTGATAAGATCGAGGTTATGACGCGCATGCCACAAATCTAGGAAAAAGCAACACTCAGTAGGAGGTTTTTAAAATGATTTTTGCATGTAACCTCCAGCTGTTAAAAATATATCCCTAGATCTAGGGATGCCTTTTGCATGCTGCCTTTTGCTATTTCGGGAAGAGCAGCCCATGCATGCAAATCAATTTTGCTCGGTCTCGGAGGGAACTGGTCAACTTGAAGGCACATGCAACAACTTGCTTGACTGAGAAAGGGATTTGCGCAATTTCTGAGAGGAATTGGGTTGGCTATCCTAGAGGGATTGCACAATTTTTGGGAGGAGCAGGTGACTGTTGCCCAGAATGGCACAATTTCTAGGAGGAGCAGGTGACTGCTACCCAGAATTAAGCAATTTTTGGGCTGAGCTACAATGTTGGGCTAGATTGTGCAATTTTCCCAAGGAAGATTGTTTGACTAAATTGCACAATTTTTGAGCCTAGCAGGTTGGCCAGTGGATTTGCGCAATTTTTGGGCTGAGTTGTAGTGTTGGGCCAGATTGTGGAGTTTTTCCAAGGAAGCATGTCTCACTGTTCTACGCAATTTTAGAGCTCAGCATTCTGTCCAGCAGATTTGCACCATTTTTGGGGGGAAGGTTGGTTCCCCTCCAAAAATACGCAATTTTCTGAGGGAGCTACTCAGCCAACAACTAGCCCAAGTCTGGAATGGCAGCCTGTGAAGGGAGTGAAGAAAACTGACATGCATAGGCTGGCAAGCTACTAAGAAACCAATGAAGCCTATGTACTTCACAGTGCAAGACATGCTGCTAAGGATGGTTGGTAGGGAGGCTCCAAAACGAAGCTAAGGCAGAATTTTGGAGGGTGGTTGTAGCTGCTACAACAATTAGATTAGACTTGACTACTATAGACTCGGCTTCAGGGCTCACCATTTTCATCATCTACTCATCTAGCCAATGGCTCATAGGAATGCAAGTGTCCATAATACATTCATGGTCTGATTCTGTCATCTTCCATCTCCTTGGCTCACCTTTATTTGTTTAGATTTCTATGAGATTGATCCAAGATGCTATGACTAGATGATTGTATTGACAAGATATATATTTAGGCATAAAATCTTTGTAAATGTTGTGATTGGTATATTTTTTAACCTTTTCAAAAACATGGCTCATCACAACCATGCCACCAATTTAGCATGTGAATTGTCCATCTTCATATGGTCTCACAAACCTACTTTTCACTTGTGTGCATCACATCAAATAGTAGGCCACATTCTCTTTGTTTCTTGTGGGGGCAGTGACAACAAAAACATAGCCTACAACCAAAATACAAAATATGTATTACTTAAATACATTCAAGATTTCAATTTATAGATGAAATTGTTAATGATAGATGGGCCGCATACTTTCCCTTACATAATCAGAGACTCAATCATGATCAAGTGAAACGATGGCCTCTACATTGTGCATCTCTTGACACATCGGAAATAGATGAGGTCCCTTTGGATTAAGAGGGATACATTTCCATCCTTTCACATACCCATGTTTTTCACAGTGATCAAGTCTACATCCATCAACACCAATGGAAAAGTCACAAAAACATGTGTGTTTTCTTGTCTCGATGGCAAATATTTCCCCCATGTCTTTGTTGCACACTGAGTGTAATTCCCTTGTTCCTTCTACATTGTTACAATACCAAGGAATGGATCTATTCACATTGCCAAGTTCAATATTCCAGAAGAACCTACACAGTCCTTATAGATTTGTGACCTTCATGTCCTAAATGGGATCTGCATCAGTTGAACACCTCTAGTGATGATTTGAGTTGATCTACATCATGACTCATTTGGTACCTCATAAGTGCTCGCTTCACACAAGCACCTGCACCATGATGATCACCCTTCCCATGCCCTCTTTCCAAATAGCTCCAAGTATGCTGAATTTTTGTCTTCTTGTGTAGTCGACTAAACCAATAAAAAATGTTTTCTAACCTGAACTTCCCTACACAACCATCTAACCATATCCAATGGTTCCTAAATGATATGCCATTTTTTTTAATGATTCATAAATCGGGTTAAAGCAATGTTGCATGAACAATGTGTCATGCTCACGATCATCACTAATGTAAAAGTGATACTACTTAATTACATCACGTGACAAGTAAGTTATATCCCTACCATCAATATTCAACTGTGCATGTATGTACATAATATGTACGAATATGGACATTTGGTCTGAGTGATAATACTCACTATGTATTTGTTAGGTCCCTATACTACTAGTGTGTCCCCTTATTGTTATTATTGGACCCCCCTTTTTGTATTGTTGTGCCCATGTAGTCCCCATATTGTTATTATTGTGCCCCATAGAAGCCCACTATTGTTATTGTTGTACACATAGAATATTATAGTTATGTCGGCTCTGATTATATTGTGACCCCTTAGACTCCTATGTATAGAAAGGAGGTCTTGTCATTTGTATCACGCAAGAATTGTTCATTTGTTAATGTAAAGGAGGTTTCCCCCTCGAAGAAGCTGATTTTGAAGTCGTTGATCTATTTTTTCTTCTATTTTGTGAGCTGGTTCCATAACGATATCTTTGTCTGAGGAGCAAAAGTGTAAATCTCAGCAAAGTCCACCACTAATAAGATTGTTCTTGGCTAAAATACATCGTGGGAATGCTTAAATTCAAACGCTTTCCACTTGGACCTGTGCGATTGTTTGATATATTTATAGATTTGGTTTTGAAACACCCCCATGAATTATGAAATAGTAATCTCATCCTCAAATATTTTTTATCCTCTTAGGCGCTAGAGTTGAAGAAGATGGTTGATTTCCCATGACATACTCATAATGCTTCCATGTGACGGTGACGTGTGACATCCCAGACTAGTTTGCATCAATAAGAAAGTTCCTATGGAACAATGCCAAATCACCACATTCAGTGCATCTTCTCCCACTTATACATTTTTTCTTGTAATACAACTCTTCTAGCTCACTTCTACACAATATTGATGAAACAAAATCACACACTATAGGAGGAGGGTCATCGTGACAGTTCTTCTTGTAAAATTCCCGGAAAGTGTCATAATGAAGTTGAAATTCAACATGATATCGACAACGACACCTGTCATGGATTTTATTAGGCCTAATAAACCATGGCTTCAATTTCTAAAACATCTTTATGCCTATCTTCGCACGGTAATTGATTTCCTGAAATTCCTCGAACAATGCAACTTCTGTCATTTCTACAATGTGCTTAGTGTGTTCCACATACTCACCTTTAGCTATGTGATGTCGTATGATATGCTTTCTATCTGGGATATAACGTGAATGGATCTCCTAAAACTCTACCACAAATGCTCTAATTCCTGTTGTAAGCCTGTCTTGGTAGGGCTTCCTGTCAGTAAGAGCCCAACAAGCAGATTCATCATTTTCATTCACTCGAACCCTCAATTTGGTATGCTTGTGCATGATTTTTCTAGAGACATGGAGCAATTTTGACATTGTTGCCAACTTTTGTCGTCTTGATGTACTTGGTGCAACAATAGTAGTTGTAATTGCCCTGCGCTTAACTCGAACATCTATTTTTCTTGATTTCCAAACATAGTGAATTTATTTGATATATTTTCAGTGACATTCGTATGTGTCTTCTTGCTTTTAGCGTCTTGGACACCTAAAAGCTTTCTAGCATGTTTTAGTTTCTTATGTTTGATCAACCCATGTAGTATCTAAGCTTGTGCAACAACTGAATGTTTCTTAAAATGTTGTTGAATGATTTTATTGACATGGTCTTTAATAGTGCGAGCAGGGATAGGCTCCCCATGGCCCTCTATTGTGCTTGCATCCAAATTTTCTGCAAACGGTCCACCCCTTTCCAAAACACTGTAACTCCCTGTTATCCTATCAACTTGAGAGGAAACAATTTGTTCTTCAACTAGTTGATTAACTTGATAGGGGAAATCCTCTTCCTCGATTAGTTGATTAGCTTGACATGGCACATGTTGTTCCTCTAGTGATAATTGATTAACTTGATAGGGCACATGTTCCTCTAGTGGTTGATCAGGTCCATAGGGCACATCTTGATCATAATTTGGTTGATCAACTTGATGGGGCACATCTTCTCCCTTATGTGGTTGTTGAATTTCCATCCCTACATAATGAAATACAAAGTATACTTGCAAGTCAAGTGAATAATCATCATAAGATAAGTGAATAGTAAATTTGCACATGTTTATTTAAGAAATCACCATGGGGGGAAGGTCATGATATGATTTGATAGTACCAAGCTAGGTAGCAGAAGTTGACATGGATCAAGGGTTCTAATTTGAAACAATGGAAACAAAAAGGGTTTCGAGCTAAGGGAAAGATGGGTCGAAGAGGAGCACACTAGTAAAGGTATCGATCCCCATGTCAACCAAAAGGGTGATTCAGAATATGATGAAAGGTAAAAGAATTCCTCTTCTCTCAACAAAAATCAATTTCGAAACCCCAGGGTTCTATTCACGAACCCTAGGCAAAAGTTAAATGAAAAACAAGTTGACAGTTGGAAACTAGGTAGCAAAAGTTGACATGGACCAAGGGTTATAAGTTGAAACATGAAAAGAAAAGGGTTTTGAGCTTAGGGAAAGATGGGTCAAAGAAGAGAGCACCAGTAAAGGTATCGATCCATGTGTCAACAAAAAGGGTTATTCATAATATGATGAAAGGTAAAAGCATTCCTTATCACTTAACAAAAATCAATTTGGAAACCCTAGGGAAAAGTTAAATGAAAAACAAGTTGACAGTTGGCAGCTATGTAGCAGAAGTTGACATGGACCAAGGGTTATAAGATGAAACATGAAAAGAAAAGGGTTTCAAGCTCAAGGAAAGATGGGTCGAAGAAGAGCACACCAGTAAAGGTATCGGTCCTTGTGTCAACAAAAAGGGTGATTCATAATATGATGAAAGATAAAAGCATTCCTCCTCAATCAATAAAAATCAATTTGGAGACCTTAGAGTTCTAGTCACATGGACCAGGGTTCTAAGATGAAACATGAAAAGAAAAGGGTTTTGAGCTTAGGGAAAGATGGGTCGAAGAAGAGAGTAGGTCAGTAAAAGTATTGATCCATGGGTCAATAAAAAGGGTGATTCAAAATATGATGAAAGGTAAAAGCATTCAACATGTATGAAAGGTAAAATAATTTTCATGATAATGTGAATTATATGTAGTAGGCACCTTAAGATGATATAATCCCTATGAAACATGTAACTAATGACAAGCATTATATTCTGAGAAATACATCAGTTAACAAGAAAGGAAATAAATCAATAACACCTGAGACTGTTACATTTGTAAGCACACCTGAACACATACATTTTCTTTAAGAAAACCAAATGAATCACATACATAAGACAAAGAGAAAAATAAATGGTTAATTTTCCCTTTGATGTGAAAAAATAAATAAAAAATGCTTATTTGAGGTTTTGTGTAAGAGAAAAATTCCTAAAAAGACCTAATTTCCTTCTGCTCAAGTAGTAACTAGGCCTTTTGGAGATTTTAGAATATGGTATTGGGGCCATGTCATAAATGTCACTAGTGACGCTTCCAGCAGCCAAAAAAACAACCAAAGTATGGAGAGGGTTATAGTAGCCAAACGTACTAGGGCTATGTCCCAAAATAGTTGGCAACACTTCCAATAGCCTGACCAAGATCACCTCAGGTTTAAGTGCTCCCGCACCTCAACCTATAGGGAAATATGCCCTAAGATTTGGGCACTAAGTTACGTGCATCCAGTGGGAATGGATGAATCTCAACTTCTGGTTGTCATTTTTGGACCCAGAACCCCTACCACGTGTCAGGAGACAACATGAAGGTCTATGATAATCTACCACCTAGGCCTTACCCGCTTCACGGGTTTCACTCCATGTACTGGATTTGTTACTTGATGATGGAGGATTTTAAGCTCCCTAAAAGACAACTTTCTATGTTTCAATATGAAAAGCGGCCATGACAACTTACGTGTTGCCTATCACCTTGGTCCTAGCCTAAAATATAAATTGTCTTTTGGCCCCTTTGGGGAATTTAGTGTGTTTAGGTTAAAATTATTTTTAGAAATACTTTGCTTCACTTAGGGTGTGCAACAAAATATAAGCTCAAATAAATTTGGTACAAAGATTCTGAAAAGAGGATGCCCTTTATACAAAGTTTAAGTGAGCTTAGTCCGTGGAGTAAATGTGTGTGCAAGTGAAATTGTGAGCATACAAAGTGTGAATTGATGTGGATATGCAGTGATCCTTTACAATTACCTTAACTAAACTATGTGATATTTGTTCCTTGCAAGAAAAGAAATGATGTGTGGAATATGGGCCACTTACTTCTTTCCTAATTATACTATGTGAGCATATGTTTGTGTGCAAAATTTCAAAGTAAAATATAAGCAATTACTCTACTTGTAATGGTTAGTAAACCAAATTGGTTAGTAGTGATGGTGTGTGCAAGCTGAATCTAGTGCACATACAAAGTGTTTGAATTACAAGTATCTGGATATGTGGTTCATGATCCTTTAATACAATTCCCCTAATTACACTATGTGATGTTTGTTCCTTGCAAGAAAAGAAATGATATGTGGATGATGGACCACCTACTTATTTCCTAATTATACTATGTGAGCATATGTTTCAGTGCAAAATTTCAAAGTAAAATATAAGCCTCAATTACTCTACTTGTAATTATTAGTATAACAGATTGGTTACTAGTGATAGTGTGTGCAAGGTGAATCTAGTGCACATACAAATTGTTTGAATTTCAAGTATATGGATATATGGTTCATGATCCTTTAATACAATTCCCCTAATTACACTATGTGATGTTTGTTCCTTGTAAGAAAAGAAATGATGTGTGGATGATGAGCCACTTACTTCTTTCCTAATTATACTATGTGATCATATGTTTCATTGCAAAATTTCAAAGTAAAATATAAGCCTCAATTACTCTACTTGTAATGGTTAGTAAAACAAATCAGTTAGTAGTGATGGTGTGTGCAAGGTGAATCTAGTGCACATACAAAGTGTTTGAATTGCAAGTATGTGTGAAATATGTATTATATAATTATAACGCATGGTTAAATATATTTGTATAAACGTTTAATAAAATACAATATTGTCAAAAAATTTAAAATAATTTGATAGATCATAAGAATATTGTCTCCATATACTAAGTGAAGCATTTGACCTTTTTCAAAATTAGTTCTTCTTAGCAACAATTTTTCGTTCCTTCAAGAGAGAATATAATTCCTAAACTAAAAGTGAGTTCTACAACAAAGTGAAACATTTGAAGGCATTTTTCAAATTTACTTATTCTTAGCAACAATTTTTTATTTCTTCAAAAGACTATATAAATCCCAAAGTAGAAGTGACCCCTGTTGTAACAAGGAAAGTATTATATTTTTGTTCATACATCATATACCAAACACCTCAATTATTTAAATCCAATGTCAATTATTTAAATCTACTCCTTTGTATAATAATTTGCAAGGTTGTTGAACTAAAGACTAATAGAAAATAAGTTTAAATTCTTATCTAGGAAACTTCTAAATACATATTTCAGAGGGAATTATTACTTAAAGAACTTAATGATGTGGTGAACCTTTTGAATTTGAGAGAATGCGATATTCTTGAAAAATCAAGCTAGTGCTTACCTAATTGAAGGGCCAAATTTATTTCATGAGATAAAACAATATATGTATATTTATATAATCAACTATAAGATAAATTGTGATTGAAAACCCATACATTACATAAATACACACTCCATGATACAATAAGGAACCTATTCAAATAATTTTTATGTATGTTAATATTTGAAAGCCTACTATACAAAATCAAATTTGTTGGAAAAAAATTCTTCGTTAGAAGCACCATATCATTTAAGTTTAACAAAAAAACATGTAACTAATTACCATAAAACAATAGTAAGAAAAACTTTCTTAAAAGAATAACTTATCATAACTATAGAGAATTTCACAATTCCAAATAAAAAGTGGAAGAAATGTGGGATGAGAAGGACAATGAAATTGTTGATAAGGAAACAAAAAGAAATCAAGAAATAGAGGTTTTAGTGGATTTAGAGAATAAGGAAGATGCTTCAAAGTCTTATTAATAATGAATGTAGATTGTTATCATTTGTGGTGAAGAGGGGCAGAAATGATTTGAGTGTTTTTTTGGGCAAATGTACATGGAAATTTTAGCACAACAATCAAGTAGGGAACAAGGAAGGGTAATGGGATTTAAAAACTATATGTTTCTACAAGGAACATTTTTTATGCACGTGCAAAGACGAATATCCAATGTCTTTTATGTTTTCAATTATGTTCATCAAATCTTGAGAAGTTTAAAATAAAGAACTCTTTTTTACTTTTGAACCATATTTTGCAATATATTTCATGACTACATGTGTTGAGAAACAACTAGATGAATTTAATTGACATTAGATTGCCACAGTCTAAGAAGAATACCATTGTAAACATTTCTAGTAGATCATCAATACATGCATGCTAATTTATTTATTTTGCATTTATTATTTACGAATTTAATATTGATTAATCACACGAGTCTCCCATGGAGCATTATAGTTATATGCAATAATACACTTATTTTTATGCAAGCACAAATCTACACTACACTTTGTATGTCTTTAAAAAACTTGTTCTTTTTAAAAATTCTCATAATCTTCATGTGAGAATTGGGAGAAGAAACTTGTGAGGTTTTCAAAGGTAGGGATTATCATTTAGGATTTAAAGAATCATTAAATGTTATATATGATGATGAATGTTACAAAAGTTTAATGTTGTGAAATATATGTTTAACAATGAATGTCTTCTCACTTCATGCACATTGGAAGTAGGGACATTCTTGCTCCTTCTAGATCTTGACATATTTTCTCTCATTTAACTCCTACTTGGGATATCAAACATTAATCAAACTAGTGTTTATAGGTTTTGGGGCACCTATGTGACAACCATTTTTGCTAATCCCTCTTGTAAATAAATTGTCATGAATTGTAATTCATGTAAATAATATATCGTAAATGTTCCAATGGTTTTCTTTGTTTAAATCACATCCTTAGTTTTTGTGGGTTATCTTAAACCATTAAAATTCAAAGGTGGTTCATAATTTGCATGAATTCAAGTGGTTTCAAAAAATTCCAATAAACCATGGTTTCAAGTAGTTTTCAATAATTTGCATAGTTTCAAGTGGTTTATAATAATTTGTATGGTTTCAAGGGGTTTTGTTTAGTTGTTGTTACATCTCATTTTTTAACTACACGGTATTACTTTCAATGCTTATTTTATCTTAGTTTTATTGTTTCGTTCTCCATTTGTTTATGGTTTTCAATCACATTTCTTATTGCATACAATATAGAACAAGTAATATGAGAAGTGGGACAATTTGAATTACCTGTATTTGCATGAACTTCTTGTTCTCTCAATGTCTAACGTCTTTTTCTTATCCTTTCTCTACTTTCTCTCATATTTCCTCTATGAATGGCAATTTCTTTCCTTTTCTGGATCCAAATCTCCAATTTCTCATGTTTGTTGTGAACCTTTATGTAATTCCCACACTCTAATATTTCTTTATTGTGAAAGAATGTTTGTTGTTTATTTTATACAATTGAATTTAGACATTAATCTATTTGTTGACAGTAGAGGTTCGATCGATCTATAAGCTCGATCAAGTCCTTGAGCCGTATTGTTTACCCTTAAGTAAAGGAATTGATCATGTTGGATTCATGAAAGAATCCTCTATCTAATGGCATATGAATTTGACACTTTCGAATTCATATGATATTTTTCATCTAATTTCTTTTAAACATAACACTTGATTTTCTTTTGGGACAGTTTCAAAGGGGTTGAATAAAAAATCAATAACATAAAATATACACAACAAAAAAAATTCAAAAAATACCACTATCTATGTTTACGGAGCCCTCTTCAAAGAGGTACTCTTGGTTTTTCAATTTATTTAATAGAGTTAAAAAAAATCTTACGTGAACACATGTGTCTCCAAAATGCAATTGAAATTACTTCACAACTTCGAAAAATAATAAAAATTTAATTTTGCATAAAAAAAGGTAATTTTTTTATTACGAAAAACTTAGTTCTCTTCGTGTAGATCATGCTTTTATATATATATATATATATATATATATATATATATATATATATATATTATATATATATATATATATATATATATATATATATATATTATATATATATATATATATATATATATATATATATATATATATATAAGCATGATCTACACGAAGAGAACTAAGTACACATTTTTAGACTAAGTTATGTTATGTGAATACACACATACCTCTTAAATTTATCGAAAATTTGCAAGGACATATATTGCTTTTAATGGAAATTGAGAGATTACACGACACTATTTTTTTTGCAAAATATATCATTAGGACAACAACATAATTCTCCACATATTTTCCTTTTACTCCTAATCAAAATTCACAATGCTTATATGAATTTTGAGGGCTGCAATTCAATAAAAGAGCAAAAACTTGAAATTTCGTTGCCACATTTGGCCCAAAAGTGTAACCCATCTTCATGCTTTCACCCTAATGTCTTTTAAAATTCCGCATGCAACCTCCTTGTATTTTAAGGATTCCCTCCTATTGCTACAAAAGAATGAACATTTATGTTATGAGCACTATTGCATGCTGTGCTTGAAGGCTAACTTTGTTTCTTTTGCAAATATAAACCACATGCAATGCCTTGTTCTACTACTTCTCATCTAAATTTTTACAGGCAGTTTCCTTGTTGATAGTACTACCTCTAAATTCAAACATGAATCTCTAAAGTTAGCAAACCCCAGTTCAGACCCCGACTTATTTGTTTCAAATGTAAAAAAAATAAAAGAGGGTCAACAAAAGGGCATTTTTTATGACAATTCTCTATTACATCAATTGTTTCTATGTTATATCATTATGAAATACTACAAGCATTTGCCTTGTTATATGAATATATTTTACATTATAAATCAGATTTTACATTATAAATCATGTTGAGTTTGAACTATTTCTCCTCTTCATCTAGTTTCCATTCAGAAATTCATTCTCGTTCATTCATTTTCCAAGCATGTGAGAAATGGCTAATTTTTTATTGGCACAGTTGATTTGTAGTGATTCTAAAGTGAAATGAGTAGTTGATGGCTTTCTTGTTTTGCATTCTTAATATTGATTTGAACATTTTTCAGAAATGAGCTTAGTTTCGTGAGGGCAAGGGCAGGGGTCGAGGAAGAAAAAATAAACCACTAGGTTAGTGGGATTCTGGCATAAACAAGAGAGTTTGTTTCTTTGTCCATTATAATGTCGATTCTGATGAGTTCCATCAACTTGCCACCACTGGTCACGTTAACATTTGGTCTCCCAATGTGTCATGCATTCCTCCTATCTATCAAAAAAATTCAGCTCCCTCTCTCAGCTCTCACCCTAATATTCAATAAATACCAGAACCTCAACTCACTAGTGAACTAGTAAATGAAAATGATGGTTGGAACCCCATTTAAAACTTACCTTAATGTGATAATAACGCTTAGGAGTGTTTCTAAGGTTCCACTTATTGCTTCTGGTTCTTGTTCAACTACACATGCCTCCTCTTCACCTTCTGGGAGACCTCCTCTTGATTTTCATTAAAAAATTATTACTTGTCGTACCGTTGCTATTCATGTTCCCACACCCTCTACTCCATAAAGCATTGAAGATCAAAGACAATCTGAAGCAAAGGGACCTTGCTTCTCTATGGAAGGATTCTTAGCAAAATCCAAGAATAATTTGTTTCCCTTTGCATACAAATTCTGATATTTGATGGTGAATGTTTGGCAGGGATTTTGATAGGAAAATCTAATGATGTATGTTTTGATGGTTTATATTTGACGATGTGCATTAAAGACTATAAATTTTGTACAAGGATGTTGGTGGCTCATATTGGACATCATTTGGTTTTGACAAGAATACTTTGGGGCTGAATGCATTTGTGATATATTTTGATCATGTTTTATATTTTATAGTTTGACTTGTAAAGGGGACATTTTTAGAATTTTGGACATAATTATAATGATGACCACACTACATTTTGAATGTGCAAGTATTCATTCCATAGTTGGAATACTTGTGTAATGCATGCATATTTTATATATGATTAGTTATCATGCATTTGAGATAGTATTGACGAGGTCAATGTAATTGTGGATGTGGGTCCTCCCCTTTTTGAGTCATTACCTATTTTTAAGGAGCTCAAACTATTATGTCTTGCCTTAAGTAATTAAGCCTTAATAATATTTAAAGACTTGTACTTTAAATTATATAAACACTTATCAAAACTATTTTTATGAATTATGAGTATAAATCCAAGCTAAAAGGAAGACAAAAAGAACATCAGTGGCAACATAAGTTGGTACAATTTACTTTTATTCTTCAATTGGGTTATTCCTTCACTGTGTTCAGATATTTGTGAGTCATAAACATAGATCTATATGGCTTATTTTAAATAGCAACACTCATGGAGGTTGATAATATCTCTTGCTATTAGAGGTATCTTAAATTTCAGTTATTGATGAATTATATATGTTGCATCTTCTATCAACACTGATGTTGGCTCTATTTTGTAGTAGAATATCAGTTTCTGAATGCGTCTTTTGAGCTCGTTGCAACAAGCTTTGTTTCGTTTTGTTGTTTATGTTTGTTAACATTTGACCATGATATCTTGTAAACGAGGTCATTTCTTAAGAAGTTCTCGATGCAAACATTTGATCTACGTAGTTTGTGATCACCACATCAGAACATTCTTTTATACATTTAATGAAGAATCTCATAGCTTTCTTTCCATCTTGTATCTCTATTATCATGTTTGTATTTTTCTCTTTATCGTTATTTGTTATTTGTACAATGTACACTGCAATTTCTTTCTTTGTGGGATATGATTTTAAAAGGAGGCAAAAATAGTCATATCTTGTATCTGAAATTTATAAATTTGTTTGTGAGTTTGGCTTTGTAAGTCAACTATATTTCGATGACAACCATATTTAATAACGTATCCACGTTTCTTTGATTAAAATGTTATCAATTTTATTTGATTTCTTTCAAATTTCTTTCTTTTTTTAACTTCAAAGTTGTATTATAAACTACTTTTCTCTAAATTAGGCACCGTTCTCACATTTTCTCATAGTTAGTTTCTCACAAGTCCTTGACATGGGGAGCAACGTTAAGCAATGAAAAAGTAATATTCTCCCTATCAAAGAAATTATGGACTCAAAAATAACCTTCCAATAGATTCAAGCATTTATCTACAACATCTACATCTATTTAACCTTTGAATATAGGGATATCAAAGATCACTTGTACCTTGAAGGGGGTGGCATCTCCGAAGTGACTACTGGATGAAGATGCGTCATCGGTGGGCATTCGTCAAAGGATCTAGGCAAAGTTTTCAATCATCTCGTTCCTTTGTCGCTGGAGGGCTTCTATGAGCAATGGTTTGATAGGATCTCTTGCTACCTCAACTTTCTTTTCTTTTGTCATGTGAGGCCGTTGGTGTCGGCAGGGACGGAGGTCATTGGTGTCAGCGGGGATAGTCTTGCAAAGGCTCAACCAATTCAAGTCCTAACTCATACCCCAACCTTGTTGGAGACATGCATGAAAAAACAAAGAAAGAGTAGACAACTATGATACCACCGATCCATATTTTATGAAGGAACAAAATGAAATACATATATAAACATAAACACAAAGATACAATAAAAACATAGCTTCAATTCATTAATAACAAAGTACTGAAAACTATTTACCTGTAGAATGGAAATAAACTAGCTCAAGCGATGGTAGCTTATCGTTGAGAAGAGATGTGGCAGCTACATGCCTTCTTAATTGTGTTATAATGATACTCAAGGGCCTATTTATTATTGAGAAACAATGGAAAACCCAAAACATCCAAAAACCTAACCATAGGAGATGAAGTGCCAAAAGTTTGTGGGCTCCGTTGGGGTAAGTTGGTACATCAACTTCTGGGGTCGTAACTATGGCATACCTTCTTCGTTTGATGCATACGATACCTTGTTAGAAATATCTATCCAAGGACTACAACTTTCAATTTACAAACCCTTGGTAAATATAAGGGTTTGCCCAGTTTCCAAAAAAACATCGTTTAGGGCCTCAAAATGGCTTCGGAAGTTCAAGACTCGAAAAACTGCTAAAAATAGTAAACTCTGCTACAATTAAGGAAATTGAAAGACACAATGGTGGGGGTCCAAGTGGAATAGGCAGGTGGCCACCAATATCCACCTGGATTAATGAAAGTTTTAGGTTGTTAGGGGTCTGTCATTGTACTAGAGGGTCAAGGGGTTTGCCTAGGGAAATTTGTGCGTAGCCCCTTATATGTCTGACCTAGTAAGTTTTTCGATCCTCTGTAGTGAATTCGTCTTATGTGTATTGACATGGGTAGAGGGAGTTTCAACATTTGATGATTTGGTCCTTGAATTAATTGAGTATGCTTTAGTTCAACTTGGCTCTTTCAGAACCTTCCTTGTAGTTATGCTTGCATATCTTTTCTTGGGGTGAGTATGGATAGTGGTGGAACTGGTGTCAAACACAAGAGAACCTTTTAGCAAACTATTGTCAATGATATTTTATCGCTTCTGTGGTGGTTTACATGCATTTGTTGAACTATGGGAAGAGACCCCTTGGGGGAATTCGACTGCATATAGCAGGGACTCTATTTGTGGTTCGAAGCATTCGTGGGTAGCGCCCCTAGGTGATCTGGTGGATACAATGTCTTACTGCAAATAGATTTACTCTTTGGGTGTGAAGTTTGTTAGAGTGTGGGTACTTGTTAGATGATGATCCAAATGGCAATGTGTGCCAACACGGACATGTGAGAAGAGGCGTTGGAGATAGGGGAAAGGTGGGGGGCATGCGCAGGACAGTCATGACGTGGGTGAGGGTATTGACCTGACACCCTCTTTGCCTTCTGCCACAATGGCTCAGGTCCTTCCACATGTTGACAATGACAATGTTTTGAGGCATATCACTCTTTTATTGGATCAACTCAACAGGGCTCGACATAATGACCGTAATGACATTATCAACTTCATGAACCATCTTCAACGGAACCAGTAACAGATGCATGATAGCTTTTCCAACTTAATGAGAGGGCAGAGGCACATTCAAGAGAAGTTGGACCAACTTGAGATTAAGCTAGTTCATATGGAGGAACACGCCCATCGCGATTTCACTTTACCTTCATCTCCTAGAACATGCCTGAGCCACCCCGCTCCAGTCAACTCTTATTATTTATGATGACTGTTGGTTGTATCATGGTCTTATAGGTTTTTTGTTTTATTTACATTTCCGATTCTAGCTATTTTTGTTATCTTGGGAACTTGCTATGTGCATGAGTTTGCACCTACTGGCCAATATATGAGGCAATAGTGAGGCTAGTAGGATTTTGGAAGCTATATGTTGAAATGTAATTTTTTGACTAAATAGAAAATTACCGATTTTTTTTTTTCTTATTAAAAAAAAAGAAATATTATTGTATAATGAAATTTCAACCTAAAAATATACCATTGGATATACTCCTTTCATTCAATATCATATAAATGATAATGAAGGAAAAAATATTATTGTGTAATATCTTATAAATGATAATAGAAGAAAAAAATATTATTATTTAAGGAGAAAAAATATTATTGTATTCTGGATTTAAGAGATCTGTGGTTTGTATTTTTCGAATCAGTAATTGGAGAACCCACAATATGAACATTTTTATGCCAACGTTTCAAATCCCAAATAGGATCCATCATCAGGACTTATTATTTTATTTCAATCAATAATATATCATTGAAATATACCACTTTCCTTCAATATCATATAAATGATGAAGAAGGAAAAGAAGGCAAAAATATTATTGTGTAATATCATATAAATGATAATGAAAGAAAAAATATATAAATGATAATGGAAGAAAAAATATTATTATTTAAAAAGAAAAATATTATTGTATTTCAATCAATATATATCATCAAAATATACTACTTTCATTCAATATCATATAATGATGAAGGGAAAAAAATTCATTCAATATCATATAAATGATTATAAAGAAAAACTATTATTATATATAAAAATTAATAATAACTCTTCATTCAAATCAAAGAAATGATGAAATCAATATAAATAATGAAGAAGAAAAAAATTCTTTCAATATCATATGGAAAAAAATATTATTATATGATAAAAATTAAATGAGAACAGAAGAAAATATATTAATGTATAATGGAAATATAATTTAAAGATATACTAATAGAATATACCATTTTAGTCTCATATTTAAATAATATTAAATTATTTAGTGATATGAACTAATAAAAGAAATTAGAATGAGGAAATTGGCATTTATTTTTAAAATATTATATTTTTATCTTAGTTTTATATAAATAGTAATGATAATGTCCATTGAGGTTAGCAAATTCATTATAAATAATGATGATAATATTTATTAATATTAAATATATACATATAATCGAACCGTATCTTTATATGTGAATATGATAGAAAAAATATTAACTTTTTAAAATAGAAACGAAATTATTGCACTTATAGACAAAAAAAATCAGAATATTATATACTGCTTTGCTTGAACACGAAAGATACGCCCCTTTGTCTCGATCGGGGCGGCTGGGAAAATATTATTATTATAAGGTATGGAAGCAAGACAAGATTATAAGCACAACACAACCGAACAGGGGCGAAAAATGCAGAGCAGATAAGACCTGAGACACAGTAGAACCAGTCAATGGCGAGAGCAATTCCAGTGTGTTGCACGCACCCCCGACCTTATACCATAGCTATTGACAGTGGTAGTGGTCGCGGTTTCCAGTCGCACACGGGAATGAAGCTAAGCGTTTACTTCCAATCGAAATCATTGTTTTCAGGACGAAAAAATGGGGTGAGCAGGGCCATGTCGGTCGTTTCCACCCCTCCCAGTGTCAATGCCAATCGGGGGACGGCCTCGCTCGGCGAAATCACTAAGCCAGATTTCCCCATTCTTAAACAGGTACGTAATTTTTCTCTCTTCTTCAATTCTACAAGCTTCTAAACAGTGTATGTGCACGTCTACGCTTCGTAAACCCTAGCTATCCGAGCATATACTGCTAATTTCTTTCGCATTTACTCTGTTTTGAATTAGGTATACCGAGAGGAGTGTCGTGCGTGGATGAACTTGGTGTTGGTTTTGATGTTAGGGCCGAGTGACTGAATTGTATAGCTTTAATTTTGATTAGATAAATTCTATAATGCAACCTTGGCCAATTTTGAGCTCATTTGGCTTTCCCAGAGTTCATTTATTTCTTCTAGCTGAAAAATGTAATATATTATATATATATATATATATATATATTTCTTTGAACACCCTGGCTATACCTGTAGGTGTTGCTTCTCATCATATTGCTAAATCCTACAAACATTACTCAGACTGGAGGAGTTCTATCCTTAGAATTGATATCAAAAAGCACAGAGCATGAACATCGCCAATCAGCAGAATAGAGATATCATGGACCGTCTTAGTTTGAGGAAGATCTAGCATATTTCTTCAGTTGTTTATTCTTTTCACTGCAGGATTTGGTGTCTATGGAAACTATTTTGACCTTTCCTACAACTTTGTTATCTTCTCTGCTAGATGGAGATTAGCACGAAACTATCACATGATTTGGCGGGGGTGTGTTGGGTAGGGGGGGGGGGGGGTGACAAGGGGGGCGAGGCGCTGGGAAATAACCTCCAATCGTCTTCTAAAAGTTTAATTTTAATCTGGATGTATCTGATTATGTGCTCCAATGACCTCAAAGCCTCACTATCTACCTCCGTTTGTCTGCATTTTTTTCTACCCTCTCTGCAAGGTTTCTAAAATCTGCTTCTATTTGGATCACGATCTTTTCAAGTGCCAGGTGTTGGAATCTATGTCGACAAATTGTGCACCAGTCTCTCTTTTCTTAATTTACTGAACTATCGACCTCCTTTTTCAGTTGTTCAACCTCTTCCCCCTCAACGACTTTAGAGATTGATAATTCGTTCGTGCCATACAGAGCTGGCTCTCTTCCCTGTTGGCAATCTCACCTTATAGGCACCTAGTTGGATGCCATGTTGGCGAGCAAATCTGGAATAGTGCAACCATGTTGGCTGTTGTAAATTTTTCTAATTCTAGGTGACTGCTATTCCAATGTTCTCTTAATAAATAACTCAAAACAGAATTGATTTGATAGCAGAAAATTAAATTTCTGACCCTTTCACCGATCACACAATAGTTGAAAAATGAATAGTGGAAGCAATAAAACAAAACACATACATACACAAGGATTTCTCCTTCAACTCAGCTTCTGATTCCTTTCATCAAAGCTTACAAGGTGACATTTGCAGCCTGCTTGAACCAACAGTTTGTTGAAGAATGCAGCTATGGTTGGTCTCCATAGTATTTGATGTATTTGTAATATTATGTAAAAACACAAAAGAGAATTATGGTTACTTGTTTAAGCATGTTCTTCGTGCTATTTTTTTTGTCAAAAGAAAAGTCTAGAAATGCATGTTCTTTGTGGCCTTTACAAAAGAGTAGAAATGAATTTTATAATGTATTGTTGTGTAACCTGTTACCACTCAATTTAGCAGGGCTCCTAGGAGGGGTTCCTATGGGACTACTACTAGATCAAGTCACAACAATGGGACAAGGACCTACTGTCACCTTAGTTGATATCCAAATGGGAGGAGTCCCGGTATAAGGGAAATCACTATGAATGATAAGCCAATGATGTATAAGGGAAATCACTATGAATGATAAGCCAATGATGGGATAGATAGTAATTTCAAGAGCCCATTCACAAGAGAGACTCAAATGATAGGGTTTACTTGCTCTAGAAGCAAGGTGTGGGGCTCTCCAAGAAAGGCTCAAAGGAGGCCTAGACTTAGGGATTAGAGATATTGCTTGACAAGGGATGCCCTAGACCCAGGATTCCTAAAGAGAAGAGGTTTCTAAGTGGCCTTGTGAAATAAGAAATGGTAGAAATGTGGGACCACAAAGATGTTCCGAATCTTGGGGGGAGGCCCCCAAGATTTGAAAACTTGAATTGCCAGAAGAAAAAGAGGAGAATGCCCAATAAACAAAACCACAAAGTAACTTTTTATTAAAACTGATAATAACTATAGAGGCTACATTGTGGCGGATAATCTGTCCTTTTACAAAATGCGACTTGTTACTTATAATTATTTTTCAGTTACAATACCACGGGTCAATTCCATGGGTAAATGAATACCATGGGTGGATGTCACAATACCACGAGTCAATTCCATGGGTTAATGAATACCATGGGTGGATGAATAACATGGGTGGATGAATACCATGGGTTGATGCCATTTTCCATTCAGATCATTCCTCCCTCCTTAAGAAGCAATGGTCCCCGTTGCATGAAATTCCCTCCTGCGAAGCCTTTGTTGAATATGAAGACCCACTAAAGAGAAGGGTTTTATATGGTTAATCCATAACCATGATGAGCGAAGATCCGATGATAGAGATACCATGTAATGCTTGTGACCAATTGTGATACTGATAGTGTGTGGCCTAGCAAATGGACTTCGATGAAGTGTGGGTTTGTGGATGACCCATAACCATGATGAACGAAGATCCGAGTATAGAGATATCTTGTAATGCTTGTGACCCACTGTGATATTGACAGTGTGCGGCCTAGCAAATGAACTTCGATGAAGTGTGGGTTTGTGGATGACCTATAACCATGACAAAAGAAGATCTGAGGATAGAGATACCCTGTAATGCTTGTGACCAACTGTGATACTAATAGTGTGCGGCCTAGCAAATGGACTTCGATGACAAGGCTTTTGTGTGGTTGACCCATAACCGTGATGTTGGTTGTTATGAAGTAGTAGGTGCCTACAAGCCTGTGGTGAGAGGGCATGTCTCCAAATAACCCAAGCCGAATACTGCTATGCTAAAACTGATGAATGTGAAGGAGGTGCCTACTAAAGTGGGATGGGAGGGCACGTCTCCAATAGAAACCCGCTCTAAATGCTGCTCCAGAATTAAAATGGACATAACTCGGTCAATATAACTCAGAATATTTATTATAACCTGTTTTTGGAAGCAGAATGAGCATTTTGCATCTTCTCAGATGTTGGAAATCCTTATCTGGACACCCTAGAATCTCCAATTCGCGCTGCAATTTTTTTTGCTATCACAAAAGTTTTGAAAAAATAGTTTATTTTAAATGAGCGATATCTCCCACATCCGAACTCCGATTAGACCCATTTTTTTTGATATTGGGTGATTTTTCAAGAGGAGCTCAGGTCTACAATCATTTTTCTGAAATTCTGCACAAAAACTTCAAAAAATGATAGGAGAGTTGCCGTCCACCAGTTGTCGTTAGAAAAAAATTCTACAACATAGCTGATTTTAAATCAGTGATATCTCCCTCATCCAGACTCCGATTTGGCCAATTTTTCTTTTTGAATTTATGTATTTTTTCGCAAGAAATCCAGATCTATTATTTGTTTTTGTAAATATTGTACCAAATGTTTTAGCTCTGATCTGCAAACTCGCTGCCCAAAAAAAATTCCTGCAAAAAAAATGAAAAAGAAAAATTCTTCCTGCTTGGCCCAAGAAAGTGCTCTGCGGAGGCCACAACACGTACCTGAAGTTTGTTGAATATTTCTGCAAAATTTTGAAATTGAAATATGCATGAAACCCTCATTCCCATGGAATCGTAACCTGCTCTGATACCACTGATGCGGATCTTGGGGTGAGGCCCCCAAGCTCTGAAAACTTGAATTGCCAGAAGAAAAAGAGGAGAATGCCCAATAAACAAAACCACAAAGAAACTTTTTTATTAAAACCGATAATAACTATAAAGGCTACATTGTGGCGGACAATCTGTCCTTTTACAAAATGCGACTTGTTACTTATAGTATTTTTCAGTTACAATACCACGGGTCAATTCCATGGGTGAATGAATACTAAGGGTGGATGCCACAATACCACAGGTCAATTCCATGGGTTAATGAATACCATGGGTGGATGTCACAATACTATGGGAAAATACCATGGGTGAACGAATACGATAGGTGGATGTCACTTACAATACCATGGGTGGATGCCACTTACAATACCATGAGTAAATTCCATGGGTGGATGAATAACATGGGTGGATGCCACTTACAATACCATGGGTAAATTCCATGGGTGGATGAATAACATGGTTGGATGAATACCATGGGTTGATGCCATTTTCCATTTAGATCAAAAGAAGCCCAAGGGGACTCAATAGGGGAATCTTCAAACAAATAGCCTAGGTCAAGTAAGGGGAAAGAAAGGATCGATAATAGATGAACCCCCTTTGAGTTTTCAAGCGTAGGAGATCCCTTAGAAAGCCACTAACCTAGAAAGACCTAAATCCAAGTGATTTTGGAGCTAGTGTTTGGTGTATCTCACAAATCGATTATGAGATTTGTTTCAAATCTTGAGGGCTAGTGGAGGACACCCTAGCGCAGTTCCTTACCAACTTGCTCAACAAACTGATGGCTAGAATGGAATTCATTGAATGCCTTAGCTAGGTCATCTAGGATCACGACAGAAAAATTGTGAAAAGGGGAAAATTTTAGGGTGATCATGAAGGACTTGAGACCAGTGCCTAGCCAAGTGTGGAGAATGGAGTCAAAGTGAAATTTATTAAGGATTTTTGTTGTACCAAGGAGCCTTCTTGCAACTTCGCATGCCCTAGAAGCAGCTACAAGGTCACAATAAAGATTTATACTTCGACTTGCCAACTAATGGAGTTTCAAGGTGCAAAGAGTCAACCCACCCGGAGGAATGTTTCGATCTTCTTGCCAAAATGAATAACATATGCAACAAGCCAAGATTACCAAGTGTTTAAGGATTTCGCATCACAATTAGGGCACAAAATAACCTTAGCAATAACGTTCCATACATTAGACAATAAGCTTGTAAATTTTCGCATAAAAGAAAGCACTTGCAAGACATGAAGAATATATCCATCCATTATACTTGCAAAAATGAAGCTCCAAGACAAATAACAAATATCCAAACATCAAAATGCATAAATTGATCTTCAATTCATCCAGCAATAGCAGGTTCGAAATCTTTTCTCCAAAGAAATACAAATACAAGTGATGATGAGGAATGGAATGAGCCTCTCATCAATATATATGATCCTCTAAGGGATTCGATTTGCCTAATTAGACCTAATCACATCCTTTGGTGACAAGCCCACCAAATAGCTCCATAATATGAAAAATAAGCCTCTCAAGAGGGTCGAAATGGTACTACAATAGCTAGGAGGGCCATTGAAAGGCCTAGTGAAGTCCCTTATGTACTAAAATGAGTGGAAGGGCTCCAAAAATAGTGATGAAGGGGATGGCCCTTTGATCTCCAAGCAAATGAGCTGTGGTGCTCCCAAGTGGTTGTGGGGGGCACAAAAACATCCTCGTGGTTCTCCAACTGAATCGAACAAGCATGTATTCCACTTGCAAGGGCTGGGCCAATGATGTAAGCCCTCACTTTGTCTCCCATGGTGAGACACAACCCCATTTGGGCCCTAGATCAATTGCCACGTGTGTGGTGCAAGTGTGTAGCCGACTGGGCAAGGTGGTCCAGGTGCATCATCGTCATCAAATAAGTGGGACACGAGCGAGCAATGAATGGTGCTGAAGGATCCCATGGCATGGCTATTTGCTCTTTGCTATAGTGGAGGCCCATGGCTCTCAACACACACCCTACAAATGGCAATTTGACCCTCTGAAGGGCTTGGACCCCGTATAGGGAGACCAAACCCCAAGATGAAGACCCACCTGCAATCCTGTATAAGATCTAATGGGTCTCCTCACCTTCCAATACAAAAAATCATTAGTGTAATTGAGTAAATGAGCTTACAAATCATGGAACCAAGTGGGCACTTCATAGTGGCATGCCCTTCCATAATGGGCTTTAGAGTGTACAAGTGTCTCCAAGTTCAAGAAGGAAGTTAATCAAGGACCCTGTTAGGTGGTTTCAAACTCTAAGGGAGTGGCAAGTCCATGGTACATCTGTCATGTGGCAGGTGTCATGTGATATAATGATGGAACATAGTGGAGCATTAAGGGAAGGCTCCAAACCACATGCCATGTTACAAGGGTTGCTATGATGAGGGAAACCCACACTTGGGTGTATAGATGTAGGAGGGAGCAATTGTGGTACATGAGTTACCTCGGCCTTTGTTTTTCCACCCTTCTTCATATGCCTTTTGCCTTTTATTGATTTTTCTTTTTATAATTGCTCGGGGCTCTAGGGAATGAGAGCATGATGTGTAAGATATAACAGTGATTACCCCCTTAAGGTTGGATAATTCATTGCTCACTAGGGCTTGGGACAACGATGCAAGGGGCTCATATAAGGGCCCTAGGAATCAAGGTGATGGCCATGATAATAGGGGCTGGAGCTCATGATGGGTTTTGCCCATGTGCTAAATTTTCATATCTTGAGTATCTTTTGCATTTTATGGTAAATTTCCTATTGAGAGTAGCCAAATTATGCTTTTTACTTTCTTTTTAGCTGTATCAACCTTCGGGGCATCGTGTCAGGCCTGACCCAAATTGTGGACAAGGGGAGGGGGAGGCTCATTCCTTGTAGACTCAATGGACAAATGTGGACCTAGATGGGAAATATGTGAAAAAGGGGTTATAATGAGTGGAGGGGAGTGATAAATGTGGTGTCGGGAAGCGAGACCATGCAACCAAAATCGGGATTTCCCATGTAGTGCCCCTCCTAAACCTAGTAGCCAATAAAGGAGATCCCACGGGACTAGGATACAAGGTTAACCACCAAGTTGGACAAGGGGACAAGGGTAAAAACTAAGCCCATTCTTTCCGCTGAATCCCCCCACCAATCCATGCCTAGAAGTGCCCATGATAAGTAAGCAACAATACCCAACTACATAATGAAAGCCATACCTTTGGGGTTGGAAGGCCCACCTTCAAACATGTGATCATGATAGATGGGTGAAGGTACATAATGGTCAGCTCAAGTGGCGGAGGTGATGGCACATCAAGCTATCTAGTGGCTGCTGGTTGCTGGTTGAGGACCATCTAGGAGAAAAAATTCTCCTATGGTTGTCACCCACAAGTGGTGGGTAACATATCTCGAGTTGCCAAGTCGACCCTCCAAAGGATATGTCAGCCACCCTTCTAGAGACACCCATTCGGAAAAGACACGAAGAGACACCCATTCAGAAAGGACACAAAGAGACACCCGTTTAGAAAGTATACGTAAAGACACCCATTCAGATTAGAGAAAGGCTATATATATATATATATAGCCCATTCGGTCTCCTCCAAAAGGGTACTTGAATTGTCCCATGATCTCTGTTTTATGTGAAGGAGACAAGGATACTTGAGGATGAAAACATAAGTACATTGTCCATCTTCTATACTTCAGACTTGAAGTCTAAAGGAGGCCGGGTTTTGAAGTTATTTCTCTGTGGCTTATATGAAGGTTTCTGTGGCGTTTTAAGGTTTGAGGTTCAAGTGAAGATCTGAGGCTCAATCTTCTGTGGCATAATCCAAAATCTGAGTTTGAGGTAGAGGTCAAATTTTGGCCCTCTTAGAGATCTATAACAAACTTCATTTTAGACCTCTTTGGAGACAAAATTGAAGGATATTTTGTGTTGGATCTTGGAGGGTTGACTTGGCACTTGGAGTGGGTTTTCTGAAAGTAAACTTTGTCTCTTGTTCTTGTGCATTGTGATCTCTACTTTCCTTTCATGGTTATTAGTTGAATTTTTGTAGTGTAATTGTTTGATGAAGATAATTGAATGCTAAAAGAACTATAATATATATTCACAAGTAATTACCATAACTCAAAAATAGTGCTTGCATCTATTTCACTCTATTTTTCAACATGGTATCAGAGCGAGGAGGAAGAGTTTGGAGTCATTTGAGTTATGAGGTTGAGTATCTCTCTTCACAGAAGGTCGTTGGTTTTGTGATTAGTTCGGTACGTTGGTCAAGCTCTATTTGTGGAAGAAAATTTTGGTTAAGGCTCATTGATGTCTGTCTGTAAGGGCTACAGGGTTGGTTGTGCCCTAGTTTGGGCCACAACCAAGAATAGACTAGGCCGAGATCATTGGAAGGAAGACTGAAGCTTCTTGAGTTAGGTTGCACTTGGAAAGTGGTCTAATGTCGCTAAAAGGAGGTCGCGGGCTAGAGGCCCACATAACTCAAGAACAAGGTCATAGATTCATCAGTGGAATGTGAGTGTTGACAAGCGAGCTCTAGACGTAGGTGATCCAATGCATGCAAAGCTGCATAAGCTGTTGTGGTTAACGCTGTAGCACAAGAGGAAAAATAACTTTGTAAATTGGGTTGTGCATGTTGAAGTGAAGTGTTGGGCTGAAGATCTATTGTGTGAAGATCTGAATACAAGCAAAGTATTGGTAATGTGAAGTATTTAAGATCAATGTAGTGCGTACAAAAACGTGGATCTATGTGCAGAATCGTGGAAAAGCATAGCATCCTTGATCTAAGCATGGAGACTTGCATGGAAGAATTGTTGTGCTTCCCATTTACTCGACCTATTGATGTTGTGGGCTTGACTTTATGTAACTACTATGATCTATGAAGCATTAGAAATCAAATGGAGGTAGATGATGGTTCATGTTACAATACTGTTCGTGCGAGATATGAAGATGTTTGGCTTGAAATACAATTGACATACAATAATCAAGGAAACATGTTATGAAAACGTTGAATTTGAAATGATATATTGGTTCTAAATTCATGGTTGAGACGACGACTTTAGTTCATATTCATTTCTTATGCATAGTACAGGTCGCTGGTATTCGAAGGTGTTGATTGTTTTCACTTGCAGATTTGGTTACCACATAAGTGATAGGAGGATAATTGTTTGGTGTTGGGCCAACGGACTAACATTTGACCTAGCGTCATTTGATCTGGGTTCATATTGGACAACCAAACAGTCATAACGTTTGCCCTAGTGTCATTAAATCAACATCCAATCGAGCTTCATATTGGATAAGTGGTTTAATACATTGCTTGAGATATCTTTGTAGTAAATTGACACATGACTACAAAATGAGTTGAGCTACATGAATACAAACACAATCCGTAGATTGAATGTTGTTATATGGTATTGACCATAGCCCTATGTCAGAAGCCTAAAAATTTAGATTGATTCTGACGTAGAGTGGTGGTCGATTATAACATTGGCAGGTCGGACTGGTAGCAAGGTCATCCAAATTGATTGGCAACGTTGAATTGGTTGTGTGGATGCGTAGGTAGACTTGATTGACTATTCCACAATTGGTCATGGTATTGCTACATTGACAAAAATGCAAGATGGAGATTGGCCTTGGTCTATGCATAAAATGTGATGCAATAATGTCATGGAAGTCAAGTATGAAGGTCATGTTCGTGTATATGGTATGGTAAATAAAAGTTTAGGTTCCGCGTCCTCATTGTTTTGAAGTCTCGTGGTAGTATTGGAATCCAATAATATAATGGCCATTGTAACCTAACTAGATGAGGAGTCTTGTTGAAACCTGTGGTGTGTGATTGGTTGCCATGGGGTCGTTATGGTATTCGGTTTCAAATCAAATATCAAACCACGACTAACCACTACCACTCTCCTTTGTCGAAATCTCAGAACAAAATTATTTTGAAAACATAACATGGCAAGCAACATTGCATATTGGAACTGGTAAGGCTCTTTGGTTATAAGCTGAAGGTTGTAGGTTGAATTCGTGCAGATAAAAATAAATTATTATTTTTTGGTTATGAGTTTCATTTTGTTGAATGTTTAAGTAGTTGACAGTGTACATTTTGTAGCACTAATGCGAAAAAATGGCATTATGTAGAGCACACCCTAAAAATGGAATTTTGTAGAACGCTTAATTTAATATATGGTTTTGTATGGTCTTTGGGGCTTTTGGGACTCATTCTTGAGTTAAATTGGATTTTGGAGAAGAATGACAATCAAGATTTGAAGGAGAATAATTTTGAAGGATTTGTATAGACCTGAGCATGGTATTCTCGGATTGATGATTACCTGATGAGTGTTGGTCGATCTCGTTATTATATGACTTATTTCCGACCAAAGCAGGACATGCTGCTCCTCGTGTCACATTCAGAGAAATAAATAAGCCTAAAAGATATTCTGGGTATGCAATATTTATAACAAATCTTATTAATGTTGAACCTTCTACCTATGAAGAAGCATCTTGTTAGCAGGTTTGGAGAGATGCTATAACAGGAGAAATTAAAATATCAATTAATTATGAAGAATTATGTCTGGGAAATTGTGCCAAGGCCTTAAGGACTCATGATATGTTGTACCAAAGAAAGGGTAGATAGAAATTCTTATGTTAGTTTTAGAGGGAGCTCGAAATGATCACAATATGTCTCAGCTTAAGAGGGAGTTTTCCATTGAATGTGATATTTAACCAATGAAGGCTAATGAAATCTTCTTTGCAAAAGTTTGATGATTATAGGCAGCTGATTGGTTCTTTGATAAACATGGTCTGAATATTGGCTTTGTAGTGAATAAATTGAATCAGATGAAGCCAAAGTATGATCACTGGATACTCTTATTCTGACATGACTGAAAGTGTTGTTGATGGAAAGAGTACCTCTGGCGGATGTTTTTTGATTGGGCTCTGAAATGGTTTCTTGGATGAGAAGGAAACAATCTTCCATGTCCCTTAGTGTTGAAAAGTGTAACTAGGCTTGGTATTCATAATTATCTTTATACTTGTATCATTAATGTATTTTATGTAAAAAAGCAAAAGGAAGAAAAAAGAGGAATTTTTTTATTTATTAGTTAAGCATGTTCTTCATGCTTCTAGGAATTGTTCAGTCAAAGTCCTATTTGGAATTTTTGTAAAGAAAAAGATAATTTTTTTTTTTTTTAAAATGTATTTTGGGTCAATACACCTCAAGAAGCCAAGTCGACCCTTCAAGATGACAAGTTGGCTCACTTAAAAGGTGTGTCTTTTCACATGTTAGAACAACTATATTTTGGCATACATCCTCTATCAAACGACAACCAATTCGATGCTTTTCTGTGCAAAATTTTGAGGAAAAGAGATGCGAATTTCAGAGGTTATATACTTGATAGGAAGTGTGAGTTGTTGAGATTATCCGTCGGCAAAGTGATGCGGATTTTTCTATGGGAGATGGTTTGAGTTTCCCGTGAAAGGGATTTGAGATGATGCGAGTTTTCTGTGAAAGATAATTTGAAATAAGTGTGAGTTCTATGTAACAGATGATTCGAGATCAAAGCAAGTTCCTTGTGATATATGAAGTTGAGATTATCTTCTATGACTGAGATTAATGGGCTCTACAATGATAATGCAAAATTCGAAGGGTTGTTAATTTGGCAGTTCAGGGACAAATTCCCTCCTTTGGACAACCTTCCTCATTCAGAGAAGACCCTCTTTGACTTTGGAAGAAAAAATCTGGTCAAGTAAAAATATATTTTTAATGTGAACACTGAAAACCCACATGTGCTAAAAAATTTGGGTCGGCTTTAAAGACAAATTGGGTTTCCTCCAACGCTTATAATACAACTCAATGGCATCTCATTTGGACACACATCTCACACATCTTCTTTTTCTTCTTGGAGGTTCGTACAATCTAAAAATTGCAAGTCTTCATCCACACGTGCGACGAGGAGAGAGAGAATTTCAAAGGCCCGAAATTTGTCTTGCATCAACCTTTGACCAATGTTGACTTTTTGAAGATTGGGCATAGTTTTACTTGGTTTGACTTGGCATCTTGGACTGTTTTTGGAGGCCGAATTCTTTGGCACAAAGATCGAGGTTTTCTGGGCACTTTGACTACAATGTTGATTTTTGGTAGCATCGGATGTGCTCTTAGCCTCAAAATTTGCAGGGAGGCTAGGACACATGTATTCCACAATACCCAAAAATCGTTTTGTGAAATTCTACCCGGAGAACTTCTCGAAGAAGACGAGGATCAAGGAAAAATGATCTGAGCCATTGATTAGGATCTAATCTGGACTGTTGGTTCTCAACATAAGGTTTATAAGAGGAGGTTTGACGGGCATTTGGAAGACACATCGAGTGGAGATCAAAAGATCGAATTTTTGAAGCACAACAGATGTCGGAAGAGGAATTCGAAGTGATCTTTTGCAGTGAGGGGCAGGGATAGTATCCAGAGGGAAGTTTTCCTAGGCTGTAGAGTACAAGGCAGAGAGGGTAGAATGACGTCTAGAGAGGCCAACGCTGGGCCACGCATAGCTATGTTGTGGCAACGCAGAGCCTGAGAGGGAGATCGAATTCTTGCTGAAGAAATCAAGTTTTAGAAGCCGGGAGCCGAGGTGTGAGACTAGGAGGCTGAGAGCTGATGTTTCCAGCCAGTAGAAGATCAGAAGGAGGGGCAGCGGAGTCCCAGCAAAGATGACGCAGAGACTGCATGGGGTTGACGTAGTTCTGCACAGAGGCTGACACAGAAGGGATGCAAAGGCTCATTTCCATCGAGATCATAGCCGGTTCTTCCAGTGACAGTGTGAGATCATCTCACTATTTGTTTTGCCCAATTTCTCTCTGTATCGGATAACCAGTTGGGCATCCAACAAATTGTACTCAAAATTACTATTGCTTCATAATAAAACCCTTAGTCGCTGCACCGATTTTCCCACATTGGGTTTTTCCAGGGACATTTGTCCAGAAACAACGGTGTAATGTGTTGTGTATTTCTTTCTTGCTCAGTTGTTTTCGTTTATAATTAATTGGTGAAAACTGCAGTGTATTAGTTTTGATGTTTACTGTAGGAAACAATAAATAATTTGTTCAGTAATTAACAAATAGAAGGGACTTAATCAGTTGTTGCAGTGGTGATTCGAGTAATTGAATTTTCTCATGGTATTAGAGGGTTGCAGGTGAAGCAAGAGAGCAGAGCCGGAAGAGCCCAACGCTAAAGAGGAGGGTCAAAGTGCTGCGTAGGCAACAAATCGAATCCCTAGAGGGATTATGCAATCCAGGCCAAAAGGGCAAACATTTCCGAGGAAGGTCTCTCTCTGAGTGAGTCAACAAAGATGTAAGACTTCCAGATTGAAGTTTGTAGTGTCAGAGGGAGCAACGCAATAGCTTCAGTGAAGAGGCAGTTTTCTGGTGTGACAGTTTTCTGCAGCAGTTGCTGGGGCAGAAAATTGTCATAAGGAAGAAGGGAGACACTGTTGAGGGGATTTCTTCCTCAGAGAATTCCTAGACAGGGAATTCGATTTCTCTATTGCTGAGTAGCAACGAAGAGGAGCAGATCTACTAACTCCAGCAAGGGGTGCGTAGGCCAGCCCAGTGCTGCACAAAGGAGAGCGGAAGCAGTTCAACACTTCCGTTGGCAGAGATGGCAGCTAGTGGGTTACGAGATCAGGATCGATCGGATGGTGCATCCAACTATGTGATTTGGAAGGCAAGGATATCATGCCTTCTGGATGAACATTTTCTCAAGATCTATGTCGAGAGTGTGGTAGCTGAGCTTGCGGATCCAGATCCGCCCAAGAAGTATAAGGCCGAGATGCGAAGGCCAAGAGGTTGATCCTTGATGGAGTGAGGGATCATGTAGTGTGTCACATTGCTGACAAGGATACTGCTCGACAAATGTGGGAAGCTTTGGCCACGCTATACGAAGGATCTTCCGAGCAGTGGAAGCTGTACTTGGAGAAGAAGATGAGATCCACGCAAATGTAGAAGGGGGAACACATTGATCCGTTCCTTACGAAGCTTCAAGAGATTTGAGACTTGTTGGCAGTTGTGGAGGCAACACCTTAACCTACCGAGATGGTGAGGCTGGCCCTAAATTCAGTCTCAGAAGAATGGCAAGTGTTTGTCCAGAGCATCCTGGGCAGAGAGAGATTGCCATATTAGGAAGGGATGTGGGCCGCTCTTCAGCAGGAAGCTATGAGGAGAGACTTAGTCAAGTGCAAATTTGATAGTAGTAGCAGCAGCAGTGGGACGAAGCCAAAGGCGGAGGATGAGAATGCAACACACTCGCATCTAAGGGGTAGTAGGAGTGGTGGAAGAAGAAGAAAGATGTTTTGAAGATCAAGTGTTTCCGGTGTGGTGAAATTGGTCACTACACTACACAGTGTCCTCTCAAGAAGAAGGACAAGGATGAGAAGCATGATCCGAAGGTTGCATCCACACAAATCGAGGAGGAGTTTGCCATGATTGCCTAGATGTGGGGTGATATAGAACTGTAGTTCGAAAGTACTACAAATGGATAGGATCCTTGAGGAGTCCACCTCTTGGATCAAAACCTTGCTACAGGAGCCCAAATCAGAAGTAGCAGGATGGACCAAGATCAATTGGTGCAGAGGAGTGTTGGAGTGACAATTGCAGTGGCTAGGAGTGCTAGAGGCTGAGCAACACAGAGCTAGAGTTGGCAACAGTGCAGTTGGCACAAAGCAGAGTTAGCAACAACGCAGAGGCTTCAGAGGGTCAACGAAGAGACTAGTAGCAGTAATAACTCCAACAACAGATGCATCATGCTGAATACCCATTCAGTAATATTGGATGCTCTTTTGTTGTTGATGCAGTAGCAACAACAGTTGGAGAAGTTTGCAGTGTAGATGCAATGTTGGCAGTGGCAGTACTAGCAGCAACACATATGCATAAATTATGAGGGTTGCAGTACAAATGCAGTGTTTGCAGTTGCAGTGTCAGCAGAAGTACAATTGCAACATTTGCGTAGTAGTTGATGGGCAAAGATGTCAGACATCAGCGACGCAGAGGGAGATGTTACAGAGTTCGGGTGATGCTTCAGCAGGATGCATTACTAAGAGCACATTCCTCGCTAAGAGGGAGTGTTGATTTCTGGTAGCATCAGATGTGCTCTTAGCCTCAAAATTTGCAGGGAGGCTAGGAAACATGTATTCCACAATACCAGAAATCGTTTTGGGAAATTCCACTCGGAGAGGGTTTTATTAAAATAATTAATTATTTTTAATGGGTGCCTAAGTGTAAACTTAGGAAATTAAAATAATTAAAAGGTATTAATCTAACTGTGGGTGAAACTTCTAGAAGAAGGCGAGGATCAAGCCAAAATGATCTGAGCCATTAATTAGGATCTAATCTGGGCTGTTGGTTCTCAACAAAAGGATTATAAGAGGAGGCTTGATGGGCATTTGGAAGACACGACGAGTAGAGATCAGAAGATCGAATTTTTGGAGTACAACAGTGGTCGAAAGTGGAATTCGAAGTGATATTTTGCAGTGAGGGGCATGGATAGTATCCGGAGGGAAGTTTTCCTGGGCTGGAAAGTACAAAGCAGAGAGGGCAGAATGATGTCCAGAGAGGCTGACACTCACCCATGCAAAGCTACGTTGTGGCAGCGTAGAGCCTGAGAGGGAGATCGAATTCCTGTTGAGGAAATAGAGTTTTAGAAGCAGGGAGCCGGGGTGTGAGACCAGGAGGCTGAGAGCTGAAGTTTCCATCCAACAGAGGATCAGAAGGAGGGGCAACATAGTCCCAACAGAGGTGACGCAGACACTGCTTGGGGTTGACTTAGTTCTAACTTCTGCGCAAAGGCTGCCGTAGAAGGGACGCAAAGGCTCATTTCCAGCGAAATCAGAACCGGTTCTTCCAGTGACAGGGTGAGATCATCTCTGATCTGAGCTTAAACATGAACACAACAACTTACAGATATAATCATAAACACAGAGATGCGGCAGAAAAACACTTCATTTCATTAATGGAAAAATACTGAAGTATGCCTACAAACAGAATGGAAATAAGATAGCTCGGGTGATGTTAGCTTATCTCTGAGGAGAGATGTGGCAGCTACATGTCTCTGAATTGTGTTACAATGAGGCTCAAAGGCCTATTTATTATTGAGAAACAATGGAAAACCCTAAACATCCTAAAACCTAACCCTAGGAGATGAAGTGCCAAAACTGTGGGCCCCGTTTGGGTAAATTGGTACATCAACTTCCCGGGGTTGTAACTTTGGCATACGATCTCTGTTTGGCTATCATAATACCTCATTTTGAAGATCTCAAAGAGAAGGCCGAAAACAAATTAGTAGACTAGTTTGGGACGTTTCCGGTCTCTCCGTTTTCCCTAAAAACGCTGTTTAGGGCCTCAAAACGGCTCCAAAAGTTTAGGACTTGAAAAACTGCCAAAAATAGTAAACTGTGTTACAATTAAGGAAATCGAAAAACTGAAAGAGACAATGTTGGGGGTCCAAGTGGAATAGGCAGGTAGCCACCAATATCCACCTGGATCAATCTCACTATTTGTTTTGCTCGGTTTCTCTCTGTATCGAATAGCCAGTTGGGCATCCAACAAATTGTACTTAAAATTACTACTGCTTAATAATAAAACCCTCAGCTGTTGCATCGATTTTCCCACACTGGGTTTTTCCGGGGACATTTGTCCAAAAACAACGGTGTTATGTGTTGTGTATTTCTTTCTTGCTCAGTTTCTTATTTCCGCTTGAAATTTAATTGGTGAAGGCTGCAGTATATTAGTTTCGGTGTTTACTGTAGGGAACAGTAAATAATTTGTTCAATGATTAACAAATAGAAGGAACTTAATCAGTTGTTGCAGTGGTGATTCGGGTAATCGAATTTTCACATACTATTGACCGCATATCTGACCACAAACTCTCTCTCTGTTGACCAAGTTGTTTGGGGCTATTTTGACTAAGGTTTGACCAACTTGGAAGGCTGAATATTGTGACCTTTGACCAAGCTCTTTTGGAGGCTGTTTGATCGCTAACTTATGAATAGTTAGGGCATATTTGATTGTTGTCGATTGTTGTTAACTTTGACTAGATTTGACTTTTGGGCTCATCTCTTGAATTTTTTGATTTTGGTTGTTGGAAAGTCAAAGTTGTTGACCTTTGACTCTTGGATGGTGAATTGAATCATTGTATTCTCTCTACTGAACATTTTATGACAATCTAAATAAGAAGAAGAATTTGAAAGGGTTTTCCCCCTTGTGGGCTTTTTCCTTGGTCTTTGACCAAATTTGGTGTCTCTTGTTATTGCTCTTGATTGTCTTCTACTATCATTGCATTTACTGTTCTATCTACAATTGCTATTTATCATTGGAAGATTAAATTTGATTACTAATTGAAGATAAGATTGGGCTAAAGTGATTGTAACAACATAGAACAGTGGAAAAATTAACATGGTATCAAAGCTAAGGTGAAGACAAGCACAAGAAGACGAGACAAGAGAAATCATCTTCGGAAGAAGCTGAAGGAGCTTATTTGACTTGGTTAAGATATACTTCAAGTAATTTGAGAAGCTGGGAAACTCATCCAACTTTGCTGCTTGGAAGATCAGGTTGGAAGCAATATTAGATGAAAATGATGTCTTGGAATATGTGGAAGGAAAGGTTCCTGTACCTTCGGAAAATGCTCTTGTTGCTGCCAAATCTAGGTACAAGAAAGGTGATCTCAGAGCCAAGAAAGTTCTCATTAATGGTTTGCAAGATCATTTACTTGTTTATGTTGGAAGCTTGAAGAAGTCTAAGGATATCTATGATAAGTTGGTTGGGATGTATGAGGTCAACAACTTGAATCATATCCTTTCCTTGAAAAATCAACTCAAGGACATGAAGATGAACATGTGGGAATCTGTGCAATCCTATGTCATGAGGGTATCCCGCCTAAGGGATCAATTGCAATTTGTCGGTGAACATATATTTGATAGAGAGTTGGTGATGGTCACTCTTCAAGGTCTTCCTACTATTAGGGAAACCTTCATTGCTACTCTAAGCAACAATAGTGTTCTTTCGACATTTGATGATCTTGTTGGTAAGTGCACTCAAGAGGAGACCAAGATGATTGCCAAAGGGAGGATTCAAAAGCATGAAGAAGGAGAACCCTCTACATTTGTTGCTAAGGCAAGAAGAGAAAAGAAAGAGGAAGACCATTTGGCTCAAAAAGGCCTCCCTTGTTGAAATGTGTAACTAGGTTCGGTCTTCATGATGTTTATTGTAATCATGATTTTATGTATTTGATGAAAAGAGAAAAAGAAATTATTTATTATTATTTTGAAGCATGGGTTTCATGTTCAAGGTTATTTTATTTAGTAAGTCAAACACCCATTGTGTGCTTCTAGGGCTTTGTTATAAAGTCTAGGAGTTTAAGAGTCATTGTTATATATGTAAGACCCCATTGGGCATCTTGTATTATGTAAGAGAAATTTATTAGTCATAAAATATTTTCCAAGGCAAGTCAAACTTGTTGCATCAAGTCGGCCATCAATAGGAGACAATTCAACCTCATGAAAGGGCTGTTCGACCTATATATAAGAGCACCACTGATCTCATTTGGAGAAGGATACATACACACACAAATAACAGTTCGATCAAGGATGAAAGAAGAAGCCTAACACCTAGCAAAGAGGAGGAGATCAAGAGGAAATGCAAGCGAAGAGTTTAAGGACTGTTCTGGGCATTAATCTTCACACGTGCGAGGATATCTAGGGCACAACTTGCTGCAATACAACAAAAGCTACAATCACCTTAAGGACTGAAAATTTGGGGACAAAATGATCTAATTTGCAGGCCGAATCATCAAAGAAGGTCAAGTATCCCAAGCGAAAGAAAAAGAAGCCAAAATTAACCATCCTTTTTGCAATAGTTGAAATTACAGTCAGAGTTGTAGGTTTGAAATTTTTGGTCAAAGGAGAAAGTTGTAGCAGCTAGAAGGCAAGTTTTACTGGTGTTGACTTTGTGGAAGTGAAATTCATCAAGAGGTTTTACTTGATCTTGGAGGGGTCTTTGTCAAGGGTCATAGGTCTTAGAATTCGTCATTTAAACATTCTATAAGAAGAGAAGAATTCTTGTAAGTTTTCCTCTGAACAGAAGAGGTTTTGGCCCTGGCTTGCAACCTACATTTTGTGTCCTCTTGTCTCATTGTTCTTTATTGTTTGGTAGCTGTTTGATGATTAAAGAACACTATAATAATCAAGTAGAGAATAGATAACTACAAGTACATCAAGTTAAGTAAAAGAACATCACAAGTAGTTATCAAAGTAAGAGAAATCACCTAATCTAGCCGCCCCATAGATTTCTCAACCTCCCTCTGAATCAAAGGACTTCAATAGAAGAGGAAGAAGAATTGATTGCTTCAATTGTCACAAGCATGGTCACTATGCTTGAGAATGTCTGGAAAAGAGAAATGATTCAAGATCCAACTACAACAACAGTCGTGGCTTCAACAACAATAGGTTCAATAATAGAAGAAGAGGAGATGATTGAAGAAGAAGGGATGATAGAAGAATAAGAGATGCTCCAGATGATCATGAAGAATGCCATCATCCTCATATAGGTCAAGGAATTCTAGGTATGAGAATAATGTAGCTACTTCCCAATTTGAATATATTCTTATTTCTGCTCTTTCTAGTTCTTTCCCCAACTGTAGACTACTGGTGAAACTATATCTGCTAGAGAGTTGGTTATGATCACTCTTCAAGGTCTTCCTCCAATACGGGAGACCTTCATTACTACTATAAGCAACAACAATAGACTCTCGACTTTTGATGAGTTCGTTGGACAGTGCACTCAAGAGGAAATTGGGATGATTGCTTGAGGAAGGATTCAAAAGCAGGAAGAAGGAGAGCTCTTCGCATTTGTTACACAAGATAAGAAGAAGAAAGGCAGAGGGAGACCATCCAATTCAAGGAAGTTCTCTCTCGAATCAAAAGACTCCAAGGGAAGATTTAGAGAAGAAAGGCCTCAAGTTGAATGCTACAATTGCCACAAGTATGGTCACTATGCACGAGATTGTTCGAGAAAGAGAGATGCTCCAAGATCCAATCAAGGCAACAACATCAGGTACAATGATAGGAGAAGGAATGATGATAGAAGAAAAGGAGATGATAGAAGAAGAAGATATGATAGAAGGAGAAGAGATACTGTGGATGACTATGAAGAAGGCCATTGTCCTCAAATCGTCCTCAAAAGAAGGCAAGAAATTCCAGGTATGAAAATAATGCAACTGCTAGTCAATCTTAATGTATTCTTATTTTTGCCCTTTCTAATTCTCCTCCTATGGATTCACATAATAGTTGGTTGGTAGATAGTGGGGCTTCTAGACACTTCTCTGGATATAGGGAATTCCTCTCAAATCTAGATGAGAGGGAGACATGTTTGAAGATCATTCTTGGAGATAACTCTACATATTCAGTGAAGGGATTTGGTTTCGTCAAATTTGATTTGTACTCCGGGGAATCCATCCTTCTTCATGATGTAATGTACGTTTTGGAACTAAAAAAGAACCTGGTATCTATTTCTGCCTTGGAAGACAAGGGGATGAATGTAGCCTTCATAAAAGGTAAAGTCCTCACATGGTATGGGGAATCCCGCATGAAGGATGCATTCACATTGGGATCTAGAGTTGGACTCTGTAGAGTTAAGGGGAGACCTTTACTGACAATGGTCCGCGACACCAATCACCATAGTGAGTTATGGCACCGAAGGTTAGCACATCTACATTATAATGCCCTACCAAAGTTGAAGAAGGTAGTCTTTGGGATGCCTGATGTTCAAGCAAGTCATGATGGAATTTGTTTGGGATGCGCCAGTGGAAAGAAGACAAGGTGACCATTCCCCTCTAATAAGAATAAGAAGGATGATGTTCTTCAACTCATTCATTCAGACCTTTGTAGACCCATGCCAGTGCATTCTCTTGATGGCCATCTCTATTACATCATATTCATTGATGATTTCTCCAGGAAAACATGGATCTAATATTTGAAGCACAAGGACAAGGCTTTTGATATGTTCAAGGCGCTGATAGAGAATCAAATAGGGAAGCAATTTAAGGTCTTCAAGTCCGACAACGGTAGAGAGTACATTTCAAATGAATTCATCGACTTCTGCAAGAAGGAAGGTATTAAGAAGGAAATAATTGTACCTTAACAATCTTGAGCAAAATGGAGTGGCTGAAAGAAAGAACAAGTCGATTGTGGAAGCTGCCCGAGCCATGCTGCATGATCAAAAGTTACCAAAGTTCTTTTGGGGGGAAGCAACAAATACAGTGGTATATGTACAAATCAAGGTTCCTCATCAAGCCTTGGATAACCTTCAGGAGCCTTGGTCATCTCAGGATATCTGGCTACCTCGTATAGTTTCATGTGTCGAAGGATAAGAGGAACAAGTTGGAAGCCACAAAAAGAAATGTACGTTTGTTGGTTATTGTGAAAATTCCAAAGCATTTAGAATATATATTTCTGGCCAAAGAAAGATTGGGTTTAGCAGGGATGTGACCTTTGATGAAGCTGTTGCTCTTGGAAAAGTAAGAGGCCTTCCTCCTCCTCCTCCAAAGAAAGACGATGATATGGACATATTAGAAGGTCCTTTTGTACCAGAATTTGAGAAGGACATTGTTGATGATCCCATGGAGCATATGGACCCCCCAGATTCTCCTCCAAGTGATCCCCCTGCTAGGAAGAGACCATTATGGCTTTGTCATACTTTACAAGATGTTGAGAGATTTGTTTCCAGTAAAAGAACCTTTAGAGAAAGTAAGAAGCTGTGTTGATATCGGGGATATGTTGTAGCTATGAGCATTATAATCCAAGCTGAGCCTTCCTCATTTGAAGAAGCAATGAAAGAACATGTTTGGAAGGATGCTATGGTCGAAGAATATGAATCCATTATGAAGAATGATGTATGGGATATTGTTCCGTGACCTAAAGGAAAGTCCGTCGTAACCTCAAAATGGTTGTACAAGATCAAACGTGGAGCTGATAAAAGCATTGAAAAGTATAAGGCAAGGTTCGTGGCTAGAGGATTCTCCCAGGAGAAGATTATGACGACATCTTTGCTCCAGTTGCCCGCTAGACCACCATTAGATCGATTGTTGCCCTTGCCTACTAGTCAAGGATGGACCCTTCACCAGATTGATGTAAAGGCAACATTTCTTCATTGCATACTACAAGAAGATGTATATGTTAATCAACTTTAGGGATTTGATGTAAAGGACCGAAAGACACATGTTTGCAGGTTGAAGAAAGCATTATATGGCTGGAAACAAGCCCCTAGAGCTTGGTATGCCCGCATTGATAGTTACCCGGTGAAGCTTGGATTCACAAGAAGTAGTGTTGACTCCAATCTCTACTTCAAGGTGGTCCAAGGTATGCCTTTGATTTTGGTTTTATATGTTGACAATCTATTCTTGATAGGTAGTGAGCCTTTGATGATCAAGTGTAAGAGGGAGTTGGCCTTTGAGTTTGAGATGAAGGATCTTGTTATGATGCATTACTTCCTGGGATTAGAAATTTGGCAAAGACTTGGAGAGATATTATTTTCTCAAGGAAAATATGTCGTGAAACTATTAGAGAGATTTGGAATGACAGAATGCAAATCCTTGGCCACCTCGATGGAGATGAATCTCAAGAAGTTATGTGGAGATGTTGTCGGACCTGACTTGGCTAACCCTTCTGAGTATCGACAATTGATTGGGACATTGATGTTCCTTATGAACTCCTGTTCGGATATATGCTTTGTAGTGAACACTTTGAGTCAATTCATGACCAAGCCCCTTCATGCACATTGGGTTGCTGCCAAACACATTCCAAGGTATTTGCATGGGGCGATCAATCTTGCTTTGAGATATACTTCTGGAGATGTGAGACTACATGGATACACCAATGCTAACTTGGTTGGAAATGTATTGATAGGAAGAGCACATTCGGGTGTTGCTTTAGCTTGGGATCTGCCATGTGTTGAAATTCTGATGTTTTATGCTGTTACAATCACTTAAATCCGAAACTTCTTTATGTTGCAAAATAAGTTAAGTAATGGTAGCTAGAACATAAACCATATAAACCATATGCACAATGGAAGAAAACCATGAACTCAATGAGACAACAGGTAGTTAGGTCAATGATCAGGGCAAAACCCACAAGGGCAAAACCCAACCAGATTCTTCTTCTGTTAGAAATCAATTGTTCAACAAAGATACAAAATACAATGAGAGAATGAAGAAGTTCACCCAAATCTGAAGAAGATCTTTGATAGCAGTAGCTGATGCAAACACTAAATCACTTTGGCTCTCCAAAATCTACTCTTGCTCTTCAAGACTCTCTCTCTCTCTATTAATATTCCTCTAAACACTCCAACTCTCTCTTTCTCAAGTTCGAATTCTCCTTTCACAAGCACAAGTAAGTGTATCAAGTGAGGATGAGAGACACAAATATATAGGAAGAGCAAGGATGTTGAATTCATGAGGGAGTAACTCCTATGCCTTGAGGAGGAGTTACATATGCCAAAATAGGAGTGTAACTTATGCCATAAAGGATAGGAGTGTAACTTGTGCGTTTAGGAGAGAAGTGTAACTTATGCATTAAAGAGATGTAAGAGGAATTTTTTATGACAAGTCATTAAAGTGCATAAGAGAGTGGAAGAGTTGCGTAAGAGCATTAAAGAAAGAGAGTAATGAATCCATTAAGAGAGAGAGTAACATATGCATTAATTGAGGGAGTTACATATGACATGATTGAGTCTCATGATTGAGAGACTTGATTTTTTTTTAATAATAATATAATAATATCATAAAGAGGATAGTAATAATAATAATAATAATATTGATGATTAAGTTAAAAATTAAACAATTGAAATTTATTAAGCAAACCTTAAGTGATTTTTCGTCATATATACATGATTACGAATCAATGGAAGGTGATTTAGTACTTTTGGAAAGTCACAGTTGCAAAGATAGAGATGAATTTCTATTTTTAAAAAGTCACTTTAGAAAGGTCAAAAATGAAATTTTATTCAAGGAAATTCGTCTCGTAGCTACCAATTTTCAACACTCCCTCTTAGCTAGGGAGGGATTTATTTCTGATAAAAAGATCTCTGCTATCTCTGCTTTGGAACAATGATGTTACAATCTAATGAAGAAGAATCATCATAGGGGAGATATATCCATCACCCTATACACCCTTGGGGGGATTCATTTGTCAACATATGACAAGGATCTCGCACATCCAAGGCTCAACATTGCTTGGGGGGATCCACTTGTCAACACATGACAAGGATATTACGCATCCGAGGCTCATCATTGCTTGGGGGGCTCCACTTGTCAATGCATGACAAGGATCTCTCTCATCTGAGGCTCATCACTGCTTCGGGGGATCCACTTGTCAACACATGACAAGGATCTCGCACATCCAAGGCTTATCGTCCATGACCACCCTCTCTAGGAAGGGTCACATCTGTCTGTCCAAGCTGCTCTCTAAAAACCAAGAACTTTCCTTTAGGCAAAAGTTTGGTAAGAATGTTGGCAATTTGTTCATCAGTTGCTATATGATGAAGTCTTACTGCTCCTCTTTGCACCATATCCCGGATATAGTGATATTTAATCTCAGTGTGTTTGGACTTGTCATGGGACATGAGATTTTCAACAAGTCGAATCCTACTCTTATTGTCACAGTAAATTACTGTAGTATCCAATACTTTCTCAAACAACTCTCCAAAGAGCTTCCATAACCACACTGCCTCACAGCTAGCCATGCTAGCAACAATATGTTCTGCTTCAACTGTGCTAAGGGAAACAAACTTGCTTTCTTCTCACCCAAGATATCAAGGCAGATCCTAAGCTGAAGCAACACCCTGATGTGCTCTTTCTGTCAGTAGAGTTACTAGCCCAATCAACATCAGACTATCCATGTAGCCTTACATCTTCAACACTATATCTCAATCCAAGATTGATGGTCCCATGCAAGTACCTCAACACATGCTTTGCAGCAACCCAGTGTGCATGAGCAGGCTTAATCATGTGTTGAATCAGAGTATTGACAACGAAGCATATATCTGGTCTAGTGTTCACTAAGAACATCAGTGCCCCAATTAGTTGACAATACTCAGAAGGATTAACCAAATCAGATCCTACAACTTTACCACAAAGCTTCTTGAAATTCGTTTCCGTTAGAGTATTCATGGACTTACACTTAGTCATGCCAAACATTTGTAGTAGTTTGACAACATATTTTCCTTGAGAAAGGAAAATCTCACCAGATTTCTGCCATACCTCCAGGCCCAGAAAGTAGTGCATCAAACCTAGATCTTTCGTTTCAAATTCAGAAGTTAACTCCCTCTTGCATTGGAGAATAAAAGGTTCACTACCGATAAAAATTAAATCATCAAGACATACAATACCAAAATCAAAGGCATCCCTTGGACTGACTTAAAGTAAAGATTTGGATTTGCATTGCTTCTAGTAAAGCCAAGCTTCATTAAGAAACTATCTATGCGAGCATACCAAGCTCTTAGAGCTTACTTCAAACCATAGAGGGATTTTTTCGGCCTACACACGAGTTTTTGGATCATGCACTTCAAAGCCTTATGGTTGCTCCACAAATGCTTCTTCTTTAAGGAAGCCATGCAGAAAAGCAGTCTTCGCATCCATACCATCCTTGGTTAGCAGCTAGAGTTACAATAGATGGATGGTGGTTTAACGGGCAACAGGTGCAAAAATTTCGTCATAGTCTATTCCCTCTTTCTAAGAGAAACCTCTAGCGACAAATCGAGCTTTATATCTTTCAATATTGCCGTCAACACCATGTTTAATTTTATGAAACTATTTAAAAGATACAACAAATTTACCTTGGGGTCTTGGAACCACTTCCCATACATTATTATGAATGATGGATTCATATTCTTCAGCCATTACATTTGTCCACACTTGGACCTTTACAACTTCTTCAAAAGTGCATACTTGAATGATGTTGCTCATGGCTACAACATATTCTTGGAATCGACAAGGTTTCTTGCTTTATCTGAAAGTTCCTTTGGGGGTAGCATGTTTATCAACATCTTGAAGAGTGTCATGAAGCCACAAAGGTCTCCTTTTAGAAGGAGGATCACATGGAGGAGGATCTAAAGGATCCATGGGCTCCACGGGTTTATCCACAAGATCAGTTTTAGCTTTAGGATCTTCTTGTATTTCAAATACATCATATTGACTATCAACATTAGCAGGAGGAAGAGGAGTGTCTCTTGCTTTTCCAAGAGCTGCATCTTCATCAAATGTTACATCCATGCTAAATTGTATATTTCTTTGACTAGGTAAGTATATTCTGTAAGCTTTAGGATTCTCACAATAACCAACAAACGTACCTTTCTTACCTAAAGCTTGCAACTTGTTCCTTTTCTCTTTTGGACATGGAAGTAGACATGACAACAAAAGATCCTCAGGTGCCCAACTTTGGGCTTTTTGCAGTGAGGACTTCTTCAGGAGTCTTGTTGTTTAGGGCACAGTGAGGAGATTTATTTTTGGACATATACAACTTTGGCATTTTTTATTATGCTACATAACTTTGATTGCTTCCATGATAGTTCTATTCTTTCTCTTAGCCACACCATTCTGTTCTGGGTTATATGGTATAATGGTCTCTTTTTTGATTCCAGCTTCTTTGCAGAAGTCAATGAAATCACTGGAAGTGAACTTTCCTCCATTGTCAGATCTAAAAAATTTGATTTGCTTTCTAGTTTGTTTTTCTACTAGAGCTTTGTAATCTTTGAACATGTTAAAAACTTGACTTTTTTTTTTAGAAAATAAATCCATGTTTTGTGAGAAAAATCATCCACAAAGATAATATAATACAAGTAACCACCAAGAGAAGTTATAGGCATTGGTCCACATAAATCAGAATGTGCAAGGTGCAATACCTGACTAGTTCTACTTTTGCTTGAAGGGAATGGTCCCTTCACTTGCTCTTTGCTTGCGCATCCTTGGCAAACAAACACCATCATGATCAAATCTGATTTCTGGCATTCCATAAACCATCTTTCTCAGATGAGGTAATGCTTTGTAGTGCAAGTGAGCGAACCTTCGCTGCCAAAGTTCACTTTGATGATTGATGTCATGGATTAGTGCATGAATATGTCTTCCATTGATTTTGTATAGGCCTTCACATCCAAATCCCAGAGTGAGGACATCTCTCATGTTGGATTTCGATGGCCAAGTGAGAACTTTACTATTTATGAAAGCAACTTTCATTCCTTTATCTTCTAAAGCTGATATGGACACAAGATTCTTCTTTAAACTAGGTACATATAAAACTTCCTGAAGAGTCAAAGTGTTACCTTGATTTAGATGGAAAGAAATAGAACCAAATCCCTTTATGGGATATGTAGAGTTATCTCCAAGAATGATCTTCAAATCTGTCTCCCTCTCAACGAGATTAGAGAGTACTTCTTTGTAACCAATAAAATGCGTTGAAGCACCACTATCAACCAACTAGCTGTCACAAGAACCTGCAAGAGATAAACTAGAAAGAGTAGAAACGAGAAAGTACTCTGATTGAGACTTTGAGTCTCAACTGCATTATTATCATACCTTTGGTTCCTTGAGGAATGATAGTTTCATCTGCGAGCAGAAGGAGCTTCTCTTCTTTTTCTGTAATCAGATTTGTTGGAACGATTGTTGAAGTTGGATTTTGATGCTCTTTTGTTTTCTGAACAATCACGAGCATAGTGGCCATGCTTGCAATAGTTGTAGCATTGGACTTTTGATATGTCTCTGGTCCATTGTGAGGAGCTTTCGGGAGCAAACTTTCTCTAATAGTGCATTCCTCTTCTTCCTTTCTTCTTTTTTCCTTGTATAATAAAGGGGGTAGGGTCTCCCTCCTCATGCTTGGGAATTCTCCCTCTGGAAATCATTTTGGCTTCTTCTTGATTGCACTTTCTCAGGAACTCATCAAATGTAGGAAACTTGTCATTATTATTGATGGTAGTAATAAAAGTTTACCAAGAAGAAGGAAGACCTCCAAGCGTAATAAGTACCAGTTCTTTATCGGAAACAACTTCACCAAAAGTTTACAACTGATCTTTGATTTTTGATATCCTCATGAAGTATGCTTGAATGATTTTTCCTCTGTTCATCTTAACATCCTTGAGCTGATTCTTCAGAGCAAGAATTTAACTCAAGTTGTTCACTTGATACATTCCAATCAACTTGTCATACATTTCTTTGGCTTTCTTCAAATTGAAGACATAAGTGATGAGGTGGTCTCCAAGAGAGTCAAGGATAATTGTTTTAGCCTTGACTTTTCCTTTCTGGTATCTCGCCTTGATAGCAACATTGGAGTTTTCAACTGGTTCTATTATCTCTCCTTCAACATACTCTAGAACATCATGTTCCTCAAGTGTAATATCCAATTTGGTCTTCCAAGGGAAGAATTTTGAGGCATTAACCAATTTTTCTTCATTCTTAAAGTAAGAGGAAGCCATCTTAATTTGCTCAAAATTTCAGCAGCAAATAGAAAGGGACAACAAAAGATATTTCAACTCCAAATGAGATATTTCAGTAGCAAAAGGGAAGAGACATTTTAGTAGAAAATGAGTAGCAAGTAGAATGAACAAGAAACATTTCAGCAAAAAGAGCGCTGCAAATGGAGTGGACAACAAACTATATTTCAGTAGAAAGAGCGCTGCAAATGGAGCGGACAACAAACTATATTTCAACAAAAAGATGTTAAAATTGGCAACTAGGGCCAAACTCCATGTGGGTCATCTTATTTATGGTCGTTGATATTCTTATTGGATCCCTCTCATCTAGAGGTGTAGGATTGATCTAAAGATCATCCAATTCCGATAAGTATTTATGAAGTTACGAATTTATTCAGATTATGGAATTATTATCAAGCTGACCAACAACTTGAGTAGGCTCAAAAGCCCAATAGACATGCCTATTCATCATCTTCGTTTTAGTATAAATAGAAGAGGATTTGAAGTCATTTACACATCCTCTACATGTGTGATCTTCTCTCCACGTCTTGGGTTTTTGGAGAAGGAAAAACACATGAGGATACGCTGGCCCAAGGGTGATGCCCTAACTGCAGGAAGCCGCAGGCATATGAGGATGATCTACTCAGCACACAGGCCCTAATATGCTGTCCAGAATACACAGGCCCTAATCTACGCAGTGAAGAGGGCTCCCATATACGCAGATCATGATGGAGACTTACACACTGTACATGAGAGGAACGCAACACAGTTCACACTTGGATTACATGCTGTCATGAAGACAATATACGCTCAGCTATGCCCTATACGCATGCAAACAATGATAGTAAACGCTGTCATATATACATCATGGCAAATGCTGTCATAAAGACAATATACGCACAACTATGGAAACCCTATACGCTGTGCAGCTCGTGGATACGCATCAACGCAGTCAATGAAATACGTTGCTCGTGGATACGCATCAATGCAGTCAATGATAAATGCTGCTTGTGGAACGCATCAACGCAGTCAATGAGATACGCTGCTCGTGGATACACATCAACGTAGTCAATGATAAACGCTGCTCATGAGGCACTTAGCTGCAGCCCTGAGGTGTAGCCATTGTCAATGCATGGAGCTGCAGTCATGAGAAGAGGAGCCGCAGTCCTGAGGTATAGCGGCAGTCAACGCATGGAAGCCTCAGTCACATAGAAGGAAGCCACAATCGGATCCGCATTGAGATGAGATGTGTCTAAGGGTTTACATTGCCTCCTCGGATGGGTTAAGGAGCAGTAGAACCAAGGTTGGTCACCCGCTCCACATACCTGTAGATTGAAGGTATTCTCGAATGGAGAGAGCAACAAAGAAAGGATGAAGCCTGAGCATCTCGGCATATCTATCTCGGATAGATGACAAACTTTGGATACTCATGTAGCAGAGTCTTGGTGATGATCACTATGGTATTACTTCACAGTGAGCAGTATGACGAAGCATTTTTACAGTCTATAAGGAGAAGCAGTTCTAATGTTCAGCATAATAAAGAAATGATATAGTCATGGGCATCATAATGATGCATGAAGCATAATGAATGGGCAACATGATGTATGAGATCATGCGCAGCATGATGATGCATGATGCAGCATGAAGGTGTCACACTGTAATGTGCAGCAAATGAAGAAGGGGTAGCACTACGAGAATCGATTGAAGCAGAATGTCTTCAACTAATCTCTTCATTATATGAAATGATCTATGCTTAGATCTAGATAAGTCAAAGTGTTGACTTGTGTTGTAAATGTACTGTCTCTCACTTTCTCTGCTGAATTTTGAAGAACATAAAGGAAGAATTGATCAAGGGTTTTCCCACATTTTGGGGTTTGTTCCTGGCTAGTGCCACATCTTGTGTCCTCTTGTCTTGGCTTGTCTTCTGCGATTTACATTTATGTTCTATCTGCAGTTTACCTTAATGCTGATGTGATTGCTAACTGTGAAAATTTAAATAAATTGCTCTAGCATAGAACATAACTAAAATTAACAAAAGAGATCCGCAAATGGAGTAGACAACAAGAGATATTCCAACAAAAAGAGAGTTGAAAATGGAGTTTGTCTTCTCCAAAGCTCTGATACCATGTTGAAATTTTGATGTTCTATGCTGTTACAATCACTTAAATCCAGAACTTCTTTATGCTGCAAAATAAGTTAAGTAATTATAGATAGAACATAAACCATATGAACAATGGAAGACAACCAAGAACTCAATGAGACATAGAGAAGTTAGGTCAATGACTAGGAAAAAAACTCACAAGGGGAAAACCCAACCAAATTCTTCTTCTTCTAGAAATCAATTGTTTAGCAAAGATACAAAGTACAATGAGAGAATGAAGAAGTTCACCGAAATCTGAAGAAGATCTTTCATTGTAGTACTTGATGTAAACATTGAATCACTTTGGCTCTCCAAAATCTGCTCTTGCTCTTCAATAGTCTCTCTCTCTCTTAATCTTCCTCTAGAATCTCCAATTCTCTCTTTCTCAAGTTTGAATTCTCCTTTCACAAACACAAGTAAGTGTATCAAGTGACGATGGGAGACACAAAATATAGGAAGAGCAAGGAGGTCGAATTCATGAGGGAGTAACTCCTATGCTTTGAGGAGGAGTTACAGATGGCAAAATAGAAGTGTAACTTATGCCATAGAGAGGAGTGTAACTTATGCATTTAGCAGAGGAGTTTCTTATGCATTAAAGAGGTGTAATAGGAATCTTTTTATTACAAGTCATTAAAGTGTGTAAGAGGTGCGTAAGAGCCTTATAGAGAGAGAGGAATGAATCCATTAAGAGAGAGTAGCATATGCATTAATTGAGGGAAGTTACATATGACATGATTGAGAGACTTGATTTTTTTTAATAATAATATAATATTATCATGAAGAGGATAATAGTAATAATAATGACAATATTGATTGTTAAGTTAAAAATTAAACAATTGAGATTGATTAAGGAAAATTTAAGTGATTTTCCATCATATATATATGATTACAAATTGAAGGAAGGTGGTTTACCTTTTTTGGAAAGTCATGGTTGCGAAGATAGACATGACTTTCTATTTTTAGAAAGTCACAGTAGAAAGGTCAGAAATGAAATTTTATTCAAGGAAATTCATCCCATAACAACTAATTTTCAACATCATGATATCTTGGATGAGTAGGACTTTGAGTACGACAAAGGCCGAGTATATTGCTGCTAGCATGGTTAACTGTGAGGCAGTTTGGTTGAAGAAACTCTTTGGAGAGTTGTTTGAATAGGTCCTAGTACTACAATGATATATTGGAATAACAAGAGTGGGATCCGATTGGAAGAGAATCCAGTGTTTCATGACAAATCCAAGCACACTAAGATTAGATATCATTACATACGTGACATGGTGTAGAGAGGAGTTGTGAGACTTTGTCATATTTTCACTGATGAGGAGATTGCACACATACTCACCAAGGCTTTGCCGAAAGGGGAATTCTTGGCCTTCAAAGAGAATCTTGGAGTGATGGATGTGACCCTCCTAGGTAAGGGTCCCGACTGATCGAGGACACTAAGTTATGCTCTTTCCCCTGTCTGAGCTCCTAGGGTGAGGAATTGAGCCGAAGAGCTCCTGGGGTTGAGGGAACTCATGGATAATAAGCATGTCTGATCCTTACCTCACAATAAGTGTGTATCTCCCCTATTGTCATCTCAGGGTGTGTCTGATCCTTACCTCATGGTAAGTGTGTATCTCCCCCTACCGTGTATACCCCAATATGCATCCTACCCACAAGTTGGGCTTGTTGGGATTGTTCCTCCCCATCTGACCAATGGGTTGAGATGATGACTTGGGCGTGTATGATCCTTACATTGTAGGGTAAGTGTGTATCTCCCCCAAGTGCCTTGGGTTGTGTCTGATCCTTACCTTGTAGGGTAAGTGTGTATCTCCTCCCAACGTTGTGGATGCAGGTGTTCTACCACTTGACTCTTGAGGGTCCTGATGGGAATATCAACAAACGGTAGGATAGTTGCGATCCTTACCTCACAGTAAATTGTATATTGCCTATTGTCCTTGGATAATGGGTTGAGTTGGGCTCCCCTATGACGTAGGTCGAGTTAGAACTCCCCTATGACGATGATTGGATAGAGAGTGATAGCTTGAGCTCCCCTTCGATGTCAATTCTTCTTCCTTTAGATTCAAGAGTGTTCAGTAGATGAGCAGAGATGAGCAAAGATGACATTTGATTTGACAGTTGAGATGGGACACATGTTGTAGTCAGTAATTTCTCCCTAGCTAAGACAGAGTGTTAATTTGGCAGTTGAGGGACAAATTCCCTCCTTTGGACAAGCTTCCTCATCAAGAAAGTCCCCTCCTAGCCCTTGGAAGAATTAAATCTGGTTAAGGAAAAATGTATTTTTAATATGAAAACCCGCTTGTGCACAAAAGGACAGGTCGACCCAAAAGAGAATCTAGACACCCTTGGAAGCCTATAAATACAAGTCAAGTGAACCTCATTTGGAGATCATCATCAAGCTTCTTCTTCTTCTCTCTTCTTTGATTTGGTTCGTACAAGTTTGAAATTGCAGGGGCTGAGCTCACACGTGTGGATTAGGGTTTTTTGATTTGGGGCCGCATGGTTGGAACAGAGAAATCTCGGCTGTAGCCACACACATACAGGGTGCTCCATGCCGCTGGAGAGTTGTAGCCACACACATGGTCACTAGCTCCATGTGGTTGTGACCTAGGGTTTTGATAACTGTTGACCGCAAATTTTCACTATTGACCGCAGACTGAAAAATCTTGATATGAAGCAGATCTATCTGTTGGGCTCATATCTTAGATATTGTTTTGTTGGTTTTGCTGGATAATCTTGTGATTGATGAATTAGAATATTGTACTCTCTCTTTACTGAACATTTAATGACAACCTATTAAGAAGAAGAATTTGAAGGGGTTTTTCCCTTGTGGGGTTTTTTCTATTCTTTGACCAAACCTGGTGTCTTTTGTTTGTTTCTTATTGTTCATTGCATTTACTGTTCTATCTATAGTTACTATTGATCATTGGAAGATTAAATTGTTTTGAAAGACTGCTAATTAAATACAAGAATTGAGCTAAAGTGATTGTAGCAACATAGAACAACAAAAAAATAACACAAAGGTGCCAAAACAGAAGTCAAACTTGGTCAAAATAATTTCCTCTCTCCTCCTCACACTTGTGAGCTTACTGCAATTTCAAACTTGTACGAATCAATTAGATCAAGAGAGATGTGTGTGATGATGCTCCAAAGTGATGTGACATGTGGTCTACTTACATGTGTCTTAGGAGGTCGAATTAGCTTGCCCAGGCCGACTCGTACTTTTGTGCACATGTGGGTTTGCTTCCCAATGGAGGGAATTTATCTCCGAGTTGCCAAATTAATAGGGGGAACCCTAGTTTAGTTTTGCTTCAACATAGGGGCTTCCTTGAAGGTTTCACGAGCCTTGGACTTGTTAATATACATTGTTGGAAATGTTTTCTCTCGCCCATGAGCTTTAGATACTTCAACACTCAACAAACCACACAAAATCCTAGGTCTTGTGCTCTTAACCCTAAACCTCTCTAAAGAAAGCAAATTGCCTCCAATTGGAGCCCTACGCTTAAATTGCGCCTTTCTTGTAGGTGGTCTCATTGAGTCACCTTGTACCCTAACCCTAGAATATCCATTAGGTCACCATCTCATGTATCGGGATTCCTTCCATCGGTGAAAATCCATAAATTGCAGGGGGTTTTGGCTATGGTGATGGCCCTGTTGTTGTCACTTGGTCTACTGCTAGCCTTTTACAATGCCCCACTCTAAGGCCTGCTAGATTTTGCGGCAACATTTTTGATGCCGCTGCCAGGGAGGAAGTGAGTTTGCCTTCCCATAACGTGAAGCATTTAACTTCTTCCATTTGAAGAGTGAGAAATCTCTGACAACAAGATAAATCCTCTTATGGCGACTTCATTGGAAGAACGAAGCCCTAGTTCTTCATTGAGCTTCAAGGTTCAATGCTTGTAGGGTGTAGCAAACATTCTTTAAGGCATCTTATATTCACCTTGGCAACTCTACATTTGATTATCATGCAAGACTCGAGGCAATGGCTCATTGGGATCTACATAAGATGTTCCCTACTTTGGATGTTAGGGAAATTCATGGATATCCAAATCGATCAGACTCAAGTTCTATAACAGATGTTCCAAAATTCGATGGTGATCCTTATTCAACTGTGGATCACGTTGTCAAATTTATCAAGTATGTTTCGTAGTCAATGTGGTTCACGAGGATGCTCTTATGTGGTTTTTCATTAATTCCTTTAGGGAAGATCAAAAGGATTAACTTAGATGTTCTTGTAGATCTAAGAGCATCCCTTCCAGTAAGGCATTATCTAAAGAATTTCTAAAGTATTGGGGGCCAATCTGTAGGCTTGAAGTTGTTCTTTAAAACCCGACCATAGCTCTCCAAGAAGAGCACCTCCTCAATTATGTTGAGGAAGTTGAAAAAGATCATTGCCATCTTAGAGAAAATATCACACTTGATCATCCTGATCCCTCTGTTAATCAAAGAAATCAAGGTTGTGGTAAGCAAGAGGAAGAATCATTGCTAGATCATCTAGATGAAGAAATTAAAGGTAATCACGAAGATGGTCTAGAAAGAGAACATCGTGAAGATCATGAAGATGGCACCGTGGTAAATGAAGTTGAGATGAACTCTCCCCTTCTCATGGATGTTGAGCCTGGTTATTTACTTACTGAAGATCTTGAAGAAGAGGATCTCGTCAATTCCCTAAAAGTCAACATTTGTGATTTTCTGCACATAGAAGAAGGAAAGTGGGATATGAGCAACCATCATTTTGATAATGATCCAATTTATGATACTGATGATGATGTTGTCGCGCCTTACATTACATATAATTAGGAGGATATGATCATTGATATTTTTGAACTTTTTTAGATCTTGTTGTTGTTGTCCGTCAATCATATTTAGAGCTTTTAGGTTTTGAACATGATGAACCACCACCTATCACCTCTTTTGAATTGGATGGTTGTGTTAAGCCATCTAGTGGTCAAGGTCTCGTCTTCCATCCATCTTCCTCAGTATGCCACTCTCAGCATGTCCCTAAGGACATCAATAAGAGTTGCATGCCTGAGAAGGCTCTCGAGGAAAGATTATTGTGTTTGATAGTTGATTTCTCCATATTCAGGGTTGAATGAAAGATCTGATTGTGTGGGCCTGATTCGTGTTTTCCCTCTTTATCCATGACCCCTTTGCATGATTCCTGGTCATCTTATTTTCCCACCTCCCACCCTTGTAATCTAACATATGAGTCTCATTATTATTATTATTATTATTATTATTATTCTTAATTCTATCTCATAATTAATCATAAGGGTAGGAAGTACGATGTTGATTAGATGGCATGTTTGCTGCATTGGTTATATGATTATACTTAGGTAGTGCATTGTATGCTTGCATTGCATATTCTTTTGGCATGCTAATATCACTCATCTCATGTTCTCATGCTAGATTAGATTGCTTGTAGATTAGACTTGCATTTAGAATATATTTATTTTTTTGATGGATTATTATCTTTTATATAAAACGTGGGCGATGCCCTACGCCCAATGCACATGCTCCCAAACAATTTGTTGCAATGTGTAGGTTACAAGTATGTGGTCCTAGGAGATTGCTGAAGTTCTCATGAACTCCCCGTTCGAGTACATGGATCATGTGCTCTATGGTGAGCTCATGTCCTAGTTGGAGCCAGATGTTACTGACCAAAAGTGCGTGACTTCATAGGAATTTGTTTTCTCCCATGATCTTTTCCAGCTGGCCAACCAATAATGCCTAAGAACCACTACTAGCCAATGACAATGTGTCGTTCATATCTTCACAACCTGGATCAGCCATATGTCTCCTCGCCCATCTGGCAAGAGCACATGCTGTAAGGTGGGGTTCTGATCAAAAGATACTCTATTCTTTTTGCAATTGAGTGCATATGCTTGTTTGTATTTGGGAATTTAACATGGATTATGGGGTAACTTGGAAGAAAGAAGGGTCTTGGCCATGATCTTGTTCCCTCAACTTAAATGGGGGGTTAATTTTCAATCCTAGTACAGTGGGACCTGCCCTAATGGCCTAAGAGCTATAGGAGGGGCACTACTTGGGAAGCCATGATTGAGATAACGTAGCTCCATCTCTCCTTATTCCATGCTTACCACTTTCAATCTTACATTACAAGTCCCTATTCTACCTCCATTCTTCGGGTTCAACTGACCACTCGTTCATTGGGATTTGGCACCCACACATCCTCATACCTGGGTAGGGCCTGAAAATTTGGCTTGGGAGGTTGATGCAACTAAAACAAATAGAAAGAGCATATGATGGCCGCTAGCAAAACAAAACAAAAATTAAAAAAATGTTATGTGCAATCATAAAGCATATGTGATACATTATAATTTAATTAAATTGTCCAATGTCAATGCATAAACTATAAGTCTCTATATTTACATCACATTTACTCATGAATGATCACATAATGAAAATAGCAATGTCCAAAATCAACCTTCTCTATATATCCAAATTTCAAAATCAACCTTTATTATATATATGAGCCCGCAGGTACAATAAAGACTATGAGGTTGCAAGTACTATAAAGACTAAAGACTAATAGTCTTCAAGCTTAATCCTCATCATCATAATCCTTGTCAAAAATAGAAGCAGAATCATCCTCAATAGTGGATGGTGGAGTTGAAGAAGATGATTGGCCAATTCCACTTCTAGGCTCTCGATCCTCAATAGTCAGGGCAGCAAGGGAGAGCTCCAAATCATGACTTTCTGGATCCACATCCCATTCTTTAGAAGGACCACTGCTATATTCTAGACCCCTACAAGATGCAAGGTGAAGGTTGGAGTGCACATAAACAAGATCCTCTGCCTTCTGCGAGCCCAACTTGTTGCGTTCCATAGAATGAATAAAACCATAGGTGATCCAATTCCTTTTTGCTGATGTTGTGAAAGAACACAAATGGAAAGGTTTTGCAAATGTACACCATTTGCTTCGTGACAAATCTACTACCTAACTGGATTCATGGTGCTTCTCTCCTCCAAAGTTGATATATTTGAATAATCATCTAATTTTGCAACAAAATTGTCAAATTCTTCCTTCACCTCCCTATGTAGATGAGCTGGAAACATTCTCATAAGGGCTTTTTTCACCTCATTAGCCACCTCTCTATCCTTATGGGGTGCCTTCTTATTTCCATTGCTTTGAGCAATAAGCTTCTCATCATAAAATTTGGGGTTCAAGGCATGTGCTAAAGTGTGCAATGGAGTGTTGAAATTGTTCCACCTATCAAAAATGATTTTCTTGACTAAATCAGCGAAATGATCATCAACAAATAAAAAATGTGGAGACTCCTGTGAGATGATTTCCATAGATATCTCAACCATGGTATCCATGGTGTCATATACCTCTCCTAAGAAAGGTTGGTTCGTGTTAATGTTTTGAAGAAGCTCAAATGTAGGGGTTGTGAACTTTAGCAAGAAATCTATCTTGCTCGAGCACTCCTCATGGAGGGACAATCTACGCACAATATATCCCCGCTCCGAATCTGCCTGTCTACACTCAGCCGATAGTTGACTCACCACCATCGAAATTAATGCTTGCTTAACCTCAACAAAGTGGTGCAACATTATGAAGTTTGAGGCATATCTTATCTCAACAACTTTTAACAACTCCAGTTTGGAGTACTCTCGAAATATTAATTGAGATTGGTGGTGGTTGGTGATGAATTTAGCGATATCCCTTGCTTCCCCTGTGATTTCCTTTATCCATGGATCTTTATTGTTGGTCTCCTCTAAGATCAGATTTAGATTATGGACAATGTAGGGTGTCCAAAAGATGTTTTCATATCTCCCCTCGGTAATTAAATATGTGGCTTTGAAAACTGGTGCATTATCTGTGATAACTTGCATCACCTTGTTAGGTCCTATTCGTTCAATAGTTTTTATTATAACATCAACAATGAACTATGCATCTTTTACCTCTCCTGGGCAGTCTTCCGCCTTTAAAAACATTGCTCCTTTTGGTGAAGTGGCAATGATATTTATCAATGGCCTATGCCTTGTATTTGTCCACCCATCTTAGACTATGCTAACCCTAAAGCTAGTCTAGGAAGAACGAATTGGTGATAAGATATCCTCCACAAGCTCCTTCTCATTTTTGAGAAGCGGATTTCTGACTTTCTCTTAGCTGGCCCCTTTTTCCCCGTGGAAGCTTTGTTAACTACCCTTATCATATCTTCCTAGTAAGGAGGACGAACAACATTGAATGGGATACCACATGCATAGATGCACCTAGCCACTCTAGAATCAACTTCTTCTCTCACTTGCACATTCACTGCTTTAGCAATTCTGCTATCTTGAAAGAAGCGGATGTCCCTCTGGTATTTTTGGATGGTGGTTATTCTGGTTGTTGAGTGGCTTTCCTCTTCCTTGCTTCAACCACAATCCTTGGTTCAATGTTTGGTGGAGCTTGAGGAGTAGCTTGAGTAAGCTCTTCATGCCTTCTTTTAAGTCCATCAGCCTCATCTTGCTCTCTTTGATATGCTCTCCTCACCATTTGGTCTGTTGTTTTTTTTGCAACTTGCAATCCATTGTCCTCCTCCATGCAAAATATGTGCCTTCACTCTTGGGCAGGAGCCCTTGTACGAATTACTACAAAGATTAAGTTGCCATTCCCATGAGCCACCACCTACACATCTTTGAAGCTTCTGAACATGCCTCCAAAGAGGATAATAGTCAGCCCTCGGGTTGGACTTGGGGGCTGAACTTGCACCTTGGTTAGAAGCCATTGCCTTAAAAAAAATAAAAAAACAAATCTATAAAGAAAAAACGTTTTTCACAATTTTGGAAGCATAAAAACCACAACAAATAGAAGAAATAGTGGGAAAAAAACTAAGAAAATGAATGCTTCTTACCCAAACAAATAAATTGTAGCTGAAGCTACCTACCTCAAAATGCCACAAAACACAAGAAAAAAATAGTTATTGTTGAGCAAAAAACCAAGAATGCCATAGCCAGAAACTCCCCACTCCAAATCTGTGTGTGAAATCTCTTTTTTTCTTGCCATTGAAATCTCCTTTGTTCACTGTTGAAAATGCCCTAGTTGAAACCAATTCTCTCTTCCTCTTTTTTGCTTGCTAAAATTGCCCTTCTCCAAGTGAAACAAATTGCTCAATTCGTGTGATGAGGGAATGAGGCGAGTGTCTTTTTGTAACTCGCGAGAGCCATCTAGAAACATCCAAAAAATATTTTAATCTCAAAAAAAAAGGGTCACTTTTTGGCTGAAACGTGACCGTACGACCTTGAAACATGTTTCAAGCCGTATTGGGCCACATTTCATCCTCCTGAAACATGCTAGTATGACCTAAAAGGCGTTTCAAGGCCGTACCAAACACGTTTCAGTTTCTTATTTTAGCCGAAATGCCTTGTTGCCCAGTGTTTCTTGCAAATAGACGAGTTTTACCTCACTCATTATGGCCATCAACTGGTTCTTGGTCCAATGTTGCCTTGTCATCATAAGAAAAAGGAATTCTTGCATGTCCCAATCCTTGATGGGCGATGAACAACCCCATCATCGAGGGGGTAAATAACTGCTATACATCGTACAAAGCAAGCTCTCATTTCTTGAGCTATGAGCCAAGAGCTAGTAATACAAAGAAGAACCAAGAAAAAGTAAAAGGCATAAGAGGGGTGGAAAAACAAAGGCTGAGTTGGTAACTCATGCATCCTCGATTGCTCCCTCCTCACATCTATACACCTAGGATGAGGATCCCCATCAGGTTGGCCCCTTTGACCATGGCACTTGACCATGGAGTCTTTTCCCCTTTGTTCCATCATTATTCACATGGCACCTATCGATTGAAGGGTGGATCAAGGACATGTCACTTTCCCTTGGGGGTTGAGATCCCCTAATAGGGTTGTCTATTAACCACTCCTACCTAGGGTGGTAACACCATTATGTAACCAAAGCCATAATTTTGGAAGGGAAGCCTTGTGTGAAGTGTTAATTTGCTCATTACTTTCAAGGTTGGTTCACCTAGATGCAATAATGATTAAATGTACGTAATGGTGAAAGTTACAACATTGGATATTGTGTGTAATTGGCAGGTGGTTCCATCTATAGGTTTGGGCAACTTAACTGGGGTCCAGGTCCTCCATAGGGACAAATTGACACCCACAAGTGAGGCGTTGAGAGGTATGAGACTCTAGATAGTTATAGAGAATCACTTGCATCCTTGGGCACCTCCAACAACCACAACGTTCCAACACTCTGCCCCACATTGTTGACTTTCATGGGATGGTGCACGTAGACTAGCATGCCGCTAGCCGACTTAGCATTCATTAGATGGGATGGCAGTTAATCCAGGGCCCAGATGAGGATGGTCTCACACATAGAGACATGGGATGGCTAGCAACACCTCACGAGCCCTCAACGTTGGAGTAAAGATAGGCATTTTGGCCACTTGGAGACCCATGAGACCACTTTTGTGCCCCAAAGTCAAAACTGGGGTCCATAGATGGAGATTGAGAGATATCTAGGGGCCAACCCCTAGAAGATGATTTTAGAGGGATTCTACACACTTTAGGGCACCCTTGACCCTCAATGCTTGCCTAGAAGAGGATTACGCTAGCATGACGTCAACATTATCATCATTTCGGCTCACACATGTGGATTGTTTTGAGTTTATTACATGAGCTACTAGGTTGGCTTGTGATCTAGCTTGTATTAGCACGTTATTTTATGATTTTTAGGGGGCTAGTAGGCTAAAAGAGAATTCGATTCCCTCATATAAATAGAGGAGGGATACTTCTTGTCATTGATCATCATCATCACTTGGGATTTTCAGCCTCCTTAGCTGAATCCGACCTTATTTCTTGTGGAGATTTTGGGATCTATGAATGCATTTTGATATTTGGAGCTGATTTTCTTATCTTTGGAGCTATTCCTTGGATCTAAGGATGGAATCTTTGCATGTTATCTTGTAGGTACCTAATTGTTGAATATCTATTTTCTTCATGTCTAATGTATGAAATAATGTTGATCCTAGACTATGCAAATTGTGCCATAATTTGTTGAAGATATATTGAATGCTATCTAGATGATCTATTGCATGCATTAATTATACATAACATATGAATGTATTTCCTATTGGTGAACTCTTGGTAGCTCTCCCATGAAAAATCCATTGTCCATTGCAGAGGTAAATGCTTGAGGTTTGTTGCTAGGGTATCAAAATTTTTGGCGTCCTTGGAAATTCTTTAGTTGATTTATCACATTATAGACTCCATACTCCCAAGGAACAAGGACTGGTCCATCTTGTTGGTGATCATATTTCTCTTTTATCCATAAATTATCTTTCTCCAATTTGGCCCCTTCAAGGCCAAGCTTGCTAACTGTCACTTGGTGCAAATCCCTAGGCAAGGTGAGTTTGTGGGATAGGAGAGCCTAAATGACATGGGGATTGCATTTGCCACAAAATCTATCCTTTTGGTGGGCATCCACTTCAATCTTGTCCATAAATTTCCTTGCCCTAGTTTTTTGCCCTAAGGGGGAACCTTAGTTTAGTTTTTTCTTCAACTTAGGGGCTTCCTTGAAGGTTTCATGAACCTTGGACTTGTTAATATACGTTGTTGTAAACCTTTTTTTTCCAGGCTTGACCTTTGGTTACTCCAACACTCAACAAATGACACAAACCCTGGGTCTTGTGCACTTAACCCTAAGCCTCTACAAAGAAAGCGGATTGCTTCCAATTGGAACGCTAAGCCTAAATTGTGCATTTCTTGTAGAAGGTCTCATTGAGCCACGTTTTACCCTAACCCTAGAATATCCTTTAGGTAACCTTCTAACATATCGGGACTCCTCCCATATAGGAAAATCGGTAAATAGTAGGGGGTTTTGGCTATGGTGACAGTGGGACATCACCCCATTGTTGTCACTTAGTCTAGTGTTGGTCTTGTAGGGTGCCCCCTTTGAAGGCTTTCTAGATTTTGGGGCAACATAGTTAGTCTATGCTAGTGGTTAATCTATTCATATTTTGTTTTTAAATCTCCAGGTTTGCTCTTTTAGTTACAAAAAAGGTTCTTCATGATTCTAAGCCTCACATATTAATGTAAATACATTTTTTGCATACTCTCTCTTCTCTCTATTGTTGCAAGTTCAGTGTTTCTGAAATTGTATAACACTGCGTATTTTCTCATCTCAATTTATTGATTTTTTTGCTGTGTAAATCCACAAATGGGCTAACATGGGGAAAATCGTTAACTCCACTTGGTGTGATCTTGGGGGCAAGTCTTAAGTGGCGTAGCTATCACTCAAATCTCAACTCCTAATTTAACTCCTAGCAAAGCCAAGGGAGCTGGATCCTATGAGACAAAAGGACTAAGGCTTGACTTAAGCTAAGTTAAACTAAATCAAGTTCAAGGAGTTTAAATGAAATTAGACAAGATATATTCAACCATCAATTAATGAATTGCAACATGTAATCTTCAAAGCATGTAAAATGATTTCACAAGTAAATTGCCATAAACACCATGATCATTTGTAAACAATAGATGTAACAATGATAAGCAATTGAATGAAATGCTCTCAAATGATATAACCAAATAGAGACCAGTGCCAAAGAAGATAGCTTGGAAAGCAATTGATCAAATCATGAGATATTACTTGAAATGTAAAGACTTGAATGTAAAATGCTTCAGGTAAAAGTACTTGAAGTTGGAAATAAAATTGCCAAAAGTAAATGAGCTTGAAATGTGAAGTAGCGATGAGATAATGATCCAATACCAAGTGCTCCAAATTTTAATTTGATGGAGTGTACTTGGTTGATTTTAGTTGAAGTTTGATTTTCACTTGGGTTTAAGTTAATTTAGTTTATGTGTGCGCAATATGCAGGATGGGTGAGCACAAAAAATTAAAACTAATCTAAGGTTGGTTTCCTCTTTAGGCCTTATCCTCGTTGCCTTAAGGAAAGCTGCAAGGGAATCCTACAAAGGGAAGCTTAGGCTTCAAGAGTACCCTTGAGAGCCCACAAGTCAGCCTGTCCACAAGGAGGTCCAACACTAAGGGAACAAGCCCAAAGCCTTACTTCACAAGTCAAACATTTACTGGTTTCTCCTAATCTCAGAATAAGAAGACATAGAAGAGGGTGTTCCCTAATTAGTTCTTGGGCCAATGTTGCCCTGCCACATCATGGAAGAGGAACCCTTGCATATTCCAACCCATGATGGGCAATGAAGTGCCCCACTCGAAAGGGGGTAATAACTGCTATATATCATACAAAGCATGCTCTCATTACTTAAAGCTTCGAGTAGTAATACAAAGAAAAATCAAGAAAAAGTAAAAGGCAATTATAGGGGTGGAAAAACGAAGGCCGAGATAACTCATGCATCCATTATTGCTCCCTCCTCACATCTATACACCCATGATGAGGATACCCTTTGTGCTGGTCCCTTTGACCATGGGCTATGACACTTGGCCATGAAGTCTTCTCCCCTTCGTTCCATCATTATTAATATGGCACCTATTGATTGAAGGGTGGACCAAGAGGTTGGAAACACCTAATAGGGTTGTCTATTAGCAACTCCTACCTAGGGAGGTAACACAATTATGAGACTAAATCACCAATTTTGGAAGGGAAGCCTTATAAGAAGAGTAAATTTTCCCATTGCTTTCAAGCTTGGTCCACTCAGATGCAAAAATCATTATATGTACCTAATGGTGAAGTTGCAGTACTGGATATTGTGTGTGATTGATAGGTGCTTTCATAATGGGCTAGGCAACTTAATTGGGGCCCAAGTCCACCAGAGGAGCATATTGACACCCACACGTGATGTGTTGAGAGCCATGGGACTCCAGACAATTGTAGAGCGTCATTTGTATGCATGGGCACCTTCAACACCCTCATAACTCTTGCTGTTTACCCTATATCATTTATGGGACGATGCACCTAGACCAAAATGTCCCCAGCCGACTTAGCATTACTACAGGGTCAGGTAATTGATCTAGGGCCTAGATGAGGTTTGTCTCATACATTGAGACATGGGATGTCTGGAACCATCCTTAGTGCCCTCAATGTTGGATCAGAATCAGGTATTCACACCACTAGGAGACCCATGAGACTCATTTTTGTTTCCCAGACCCAAAATTTGGGTCCACAGGATGATTATGATAGAGATCTAGGGGCCAACCCCTAGATAGTGATTTTAGAGGGCTTCTACACTTGTTTTGGCACCATTTGCACTCAACACTATCCCTAGAAGTGCCTACGCTTGCTTGACGTCAACACTTTATTCTATTTCGGCTCACACATGTGGAGGATCTTTATGTTTTCACATTAGCTACTAGGTCGGCTTGTGCCCTAACTTGTAGAAGCACTTTCTTTTATGATTTGTAGGGACTTTTAGGTTAAATTAGCTACTCGACCTCCACTTATAAATAAAGGAGGCATTCATTCTTGTATCTCATCATCACATCACTCTCGGATTATTTCGTCCTACCTTGTGCAATTTCGGCCTCTTAAACTTGTGGAGATATTTGGATCTTTGATGCATTTTGATATTTGGAGTTATTCTTTGGATGAATGGAATGGATTCTTTGCATGTTATCTTGTAAATGGATTGAAATTTTAAATATCTCTTTCTTCCATGTCTAATGTATGGAATTTTGTTGATTCTAGTAATTGCACTTGTGCCCTAATTTGTTGAATACTATTGAATGCTAGATCTATATGATCTGTTGCACGCATTACTCATACATAGCATGTGAATGAATGTCCATAGTGTTGAACTCTTGGTAGCCCTCCCATTAAAAATCCTTCTTCCATTGAATAGGTAAATGTTGGAATTTTGGTAGCTAGGGCATCAAAATTTCAGCCTCCTTCGAAGCTATTTGGCTAATTTGAAACATCATTGACTACATGCTCCCAAGGGATAAGGGATTGGTCCAACTGGTTGGTGGTCATTTACCCTTTTTATCCATTTTCTCTCTCCTTTGAATTTCGACCCCTTTAAGGTTAAGGTAGTAAACTAGGGCTTAGTTTGAATCCCTAAGCAAGGAGAGTTTTGGGGATTGGAGAGCCTAAACATCAAGAGGATACTATTTGCCACAAAATCAATCCTTTTGGTAGGGATCCACTTCAATTTCATCCATAAATTCTCTTACCCTAGTTGTTTGCCCTAAGAGAGAAACCCTAGTGTTATCTTCCTTCAAGCTGGGGACTTCTTGAAGGTTTCACGAGCCTTGGCCTTGCTAATTTACATTGTTGGAAACCTTTTCTCTTAGCCTTGACCTTTGCATCCTCCAACACTCGACCAATTTCTCGAACCCTAGGTCTTGTGCTTGTAGTCCTAGGTCTCTACATAAAAAGCGAATTGCCTCTTATTGGAGCCTCGAGCCTTTGTTGTGTCTCTCTTGTAGAAGGTCTAGCCAAGTCACCTAAAAACTTTATACCTAGAATATCATACATTGGTGACCTTTCCCACATATTGGGACTTCTCCCATCAGTGAAAATTTGTAAAGAGTAGGGGGTTTTGGCTTTAGTCATTGTGGGCCACTACCCCATTGTTGTCTCTTGGTCTAGTGTATGCCTTGTAGGGTTTCCCCGTCCAAACCTTGGTAAATTTTTCTGGCAACATAGCCAAAAGAGAGTGGGCTCCCACTTATTGTCACCTTAACTCGACTTCTCTTAAATGCATCAATCAACACCAAATGCACCCCCTGACTTGTCATGACTCAACCTCTCTTAAATGCATCAGATCAGCTCCAAATTGATCCCTTCGCTTGGCTTGACTCGATCCCCACAAAGAGGGAATTCAACCTCCCTTGCTAGCAGTTAACTTGGCTTAGTGGATAGTCATTAGATCCCTTAATTCGTGGGCCTTACTTGGCCTCCAAATCAACATTGAACTTAACCTTGAATGCCAAAGCACTTCTCTTAACTGACGGTGCCCTTCAGTGAACTCAAAACATGTTTCTGGGCTGTCCCCAATTATTTAATGACTAATTTTCCTTGTCTTTTTTCCTCACTTTTGAATAAAAGTGAATTTTTGCAAGAAAATATATATTTTTTGCATCCCAAAGTGGTTACTAGGATAATGTTAATTATAGATAACAATGATATGTTCTATGCTTGCAACATTTGCTTCAATGTCCTTTTATTAGCCCAATATCAATTCCATGTTAATTTTTGTTAATTTTAGGTTATGTTCTATGTTTAGAGCAATTTATTTCAATTTTCATAGTTAGCTCAATATCTCTTCCAGATTAGCAATCACATCAACATTAAAGTAAACTTCAAATAGAACATAAACATAAATCGCAGAAGACAAGCCAAGACAAGAGGACACAAGATGTGGCGCTAGCCAGGGACAAACCCCAATGTGGGGAAACCCTTGATCAATTCTTCTTATATGTTCTTCAATAGTTCAGCAGAGAGAGAGAGATAATACATATACATCAGAAGTCAACACTTTGACTTGACAAGATAAGAACATAGATCTTCTCTAAGAAGATGTCTCATGAGGTAATTGATATGGACTCATGTGATTTTATCACCCTATCACAGTGCTGCACCATGCTGCACCATCATACCATGTCTCATCATAGAGCTGCACCATGCTGCATCATTGCTGAGCTGTACCTCATCATGTTGTACCCATCTTGCTGCTCTTCATCTTCACGCTGCACACATCATGCTGCTGTACCATATCATCATGCTGCACCTTCTTGTGCTGCATCTTCAAACTGTACCTTACTGTGCCTATCATGCTGCATCCCCTTGTGCTGCATCTTGATACACTTATGCTGCACCTTGATACACTTGTGTTGCACACCCTGATACACTGCCCATAACAACTCTTGCTATGGTGCTATGGCCTGCGGCCTAGCACATAGCAACAAACGTATCACAGATAGTGTCCATTCATTATTAACCCAGCAACATTTAGTCTATAGAAATGTCAACTCTTGAACATGCTGTAATGCTGGAATTCAGGGACTGATTAGGGTACTGACCACAGTCCCTAACAGCCCATCTAAGCTGGCCAGAATTGGTCTTAATGACTGTGCTTGTCCTCCAATGAGTTGTTTCCCTCCACGCTGCATCGTAACAGTCCTCCTTGAGATAGTAGACCTCCTAAATTATCCTACTAATGAACTGCTGTAACCTTCTCTTTTCCTGTGGCTAGGACAGTCATGAGACTGCATATAAGGAACCATTCAGATCCCTTCTCACAAAAGTCTAAGGGCACATGCAACCCTCCAGAAATGCGGCCTAGAGTAGTGTTAAGGTGACTGTGTTTAGGCCTGCATTCAGCCATGTATAGACTGCGTTTAGGGCACGTTTAATCCTTCCTTAGATATGCAGCTAAGGCTTCCTCATGTTTGCGGATTAGGGCTGCCTTGCTGTGTGTAGAAGTTCCCCTAAATAGTGGGTAGATCTCCCTTCTTTGCTGCATATTAGGGCCTCCACTTGGCTGCGTATAGGGCTCCTTAGATTTGCGGATTAGGGTCTCCACTTGGCTGCATATAGGGCCTCCTTTAGACAGCTGTTAGGGCTCCTTTTAGCTGCGTATTAGGGCCTCCTTTAGACAGCTGTTAGGGCTCCTTTTGGCTGCGTATTAGGGCCTCCTTCAGATAGCTGTTAGGGCTCCTTTTGGCTGCGTATTTGAGCTCCCTTTGACTGTGGCTAGGACTGTGTTCTTCAACTGCATCTAGGGCACATAGAACCCTTTCTTCACTGTGTCTAGGGCTTCTCCCTCTTGACCTCTCTAGCCACTAAAACCCAAACGAGTGGAGAGAGGTCTTAGGAGAAGTGAGTGTTTAAATGACTTGAAGACCTCCTCCTTTTATAGTAAAACATGGAGCACAAGAGGGGGCAAATTAGTCGCTGGCTGACCTTGACGAATTGTCCCATAACACAAATAAAATCATATCTCCATGAATATTTATCGGAATCGGATGATCTTTAGATCAATCCTACACCTCTCGATGAGAGGAGTCCAAGAAAAATATCAGTTGTCATTAATAAGATGACCCACATGGAGTTTGGCCCTAGTTGCCAATTTAACAATTTCCAATAGCAATCACATAAACCATTAATTCACATTAACAGTGAATGTGGATAGAACATAAACAATAAATGCAGAAGACAAGACAATACAAGAGAATACCAATATTTGGTTAAAGCTAGGGAAATACCCCAAGATGTGGAAAACCCTTAATCAATCCTTCTTATTATCAAATATCAAATGTTCAGTAGAGAGAGAATCCAATAATGTACAATGATGAAAGTCAAAGTCAATGTGACTTGACTTTTGCAAATTACCCAAACTAATATAAATCTGATAAGCTTGATGAAGTTCAACAATTCTGAAAAGTGAACAACAATCAACTTTCCCTAACTAGTCAACAGTCAACAATCAACGCAATAGTCAAATTTCTCTTCTTGAGCTCATCAAAGTCAGTCAAACTCGACCTTCCTTGGTGGTCAAATAGTAACAAAAACAGTCAACAAAATGGCAGTCAAACCTAGTCAAATGATGAAGTAAACTTGTGGTCAAAACAATCGTGCAACTCTATGGTCAACCCTGGTCAAATAGATCCTCTTGCTTCGGTTATTGTGCCATATAATGCGACCTACTAGGATAGGTTTTCTCCTAGTCAAAGCACAATCAAACAACCCCTCAGAAGTCCAAAAGTCAACGCTGGTCAAAATCTCCTCAAACAAAAAGTCAACGCAGGTCAAAACAACTCCAATAACTCGCACGTGTGAAGAAGAATAGGGTGCCTTAGACTTGTATGAACCAATCAATGAGGGAGAGAGAAGAAATGTTGTGTTGTCGATGTGCCAAATGAGGTTGAGGGTCTCCTTTATTTATATGCGTTGGAGGGGGATCAATTTGTCCAATTTGACCCCAAGCCGACCTTGATCAAATGTGCTCTTGTGGGCTTGACATTAAAAACATATTTCTCCTTATTTGAATTCAGTGCTTCCAGGGTTGATTTTGGTCCTCTCGAAAAGAGGAATTTTTTCCAAACATCATCTTAGGTCAATGAGCCGCCCAAAGTGGAATGTGGCCCTAGTTGCACATTTTAACAATCCCTCTCAACTAGGGAGAATTCCACCTGCCAATATCCATCCATCGTCATGCCATCATGTGCCATCTCTGCATCTTGTCTCATTTATGCTGAAGATTGATATAGATAATAAGAAGGATTGATCAAGAGTGAGTCATACAACATTACCACTCTCTTCCAACTGACAAAAGTCAGTCCACATAATCAGGGGTAGAACCAAGTGCTATGGTCCCTAACCACTTTTCTCAACTCATTGGCCAAATGAGAGGTACTTCCTAAGAGTCCCAGACTGCAAGGGTAGAATGTATGCTGGGGTATTCGCAAGAGAAGGTGAATCACTGAACTTTCTCATATGCCATAGAAGAAGGTGTACCTCTCGTCTTATGCATATGTCATCAACTACTGGGGAAGGTGAACCACTCATCCTGCTCATATGCCATAGCAGAATGTGAACCACTCGTCCTATGCATATGTCATCAACTATAGGGGAAGGCGAACCACTCACCCTATGCTCAATAATGCTGGGGTGTATAACCCACAGTGGAAGGTGAACCACTCACCGTGTGCTCATATAGCTCCAAGAAGTACCCCAGGCCCCTAGGAGCTCCCAAAGCTCATTGTCCAACTCAAGCAGGACCCTCATGGGAGGGTCTTTCCACGACTCCAAGTCTCTCTCTCGGAAGGCTAAGAACTTGGCCTTTCCCAAGGGCTTCGTAAGAATGTCAACAACCTGTCCATTAGTCCTGATGTGTTGGAGCCTTATTCCTCCCTATTGTACCATATCTCGGATAAAGTGGTACCTGATATCAATATGCCTAGAGTGGTCGTGGAACATGGGATTCTCTTAAAGGCGAATCTCACTTTGGTTATCTCAAAAAATGACGGTGGTATCCAACACATGCTCAAATAGCTCATTGAAGAGTTTGCTCAACCAAATAGCTTCACAATAGGCCATACTAGTTGCAATATATTCAACCTTGACGATGCTTAAAGCAACCGATTTCTGCTTCCTGCACCTCCAAGAAATTGAAGTAGATCCCAAAGAGAAGCAACATCATGACATGCTTTTTCTATCAATCACACTGCCAACCCAATCAACATCAAAATATCCATGTAACCTCAAATTCTTGAGAGTATATCTCAGTCCATAGTTGACAGTGTCACGAAGATATCTTAAGAGATTCTTTGCAGCAACCCAATGTATGTGATGGGGCTCAACCATAAATTGAATCAAAGTATTTATTGCGAAGCATATGTGCAGTTGATAATTCACCAAGAACATCAAGGCCCCCACAAGTTGTCTATATTTAGAAGGATTTGCCAATTTGATACCAACAACACTTCCACATAGCTTCTTGAAGTTTAGTTCCATCGGAGTAGACACAGACTTGCATTCCACCTTCCTACATCTTTCTAGGAGCTTCACAATGTATTTTCCTTGAGAAAGGAAAGTCTCACCTGGCTTTTACTAGACCTCCAAGCCTTGGAAGTAATGCATCTATCCTAGGTCCTTCATCTCGAATTTAGAAGTCAACTCCCTCTTGCATTGATAAATGAGAGGGTCTGCACTAGTCAAAAAGAGATCATCAACATAAAGGACCAAAATATGTGGCATTTCCTTTTCAACCTTGAATTATATAGGTTTGGATCAGCGTTTAGCATAGCTTCTAGTAAATCCCAACTTCATAAGAAATCTATCAATCCTCTCATGCCAAGCCCTAGGGGCTTGCTTTAACCCATAGAGGGCTTGCTTTAACCTACAAACATGGGAATTTCGATCTTGTACTTCAAACCCTTGAGGTTGTTCCAAGTAGACTTCCTCCTTAAGTGAGCCATGCAAAATGCAGCGTTGACGTCCATTTGATGTAGGCTCCACCCTTGATTGGTAGCTAGAGCAATTATGGATTAGATAGTGGTGTATCGAGCAATTATGGATCAGATAGTGGTGTATCGAGCAACTGGTGCAAATATTTCATCGTAGTCAATCTCTTCCGTTTGAGAGAAACCGCACGCCACAAACCTTGCCTTATATTTTTCAACACTTCCATCAGCTCTATGTTTAATTTTGTAGATCCATTTTGAAGTGACCACCGACTTGTCCTTAGGTCTAGGCACCACTTTCCATGCATCATTCTTCATGATTGATTCATATTCCTTAGACATATCATCTTTCCATACTTGGTGCTTTATGACTTCTTTGAAGGTGCAAGGTTCAGTTTGAATAATAATAATCATGGCAACCAAGTATCCTTGATACCTGTCGGGCTTCTTACTTTCTCGAAATGTTCCTCCTAGAGAATAATGTTTTTCTGCATCTTCAAGCATGTCCTTAAGCCATAGTGGTCTTTTCCTTGAGGTAGAGGGATCACCAAGAAGTGAATCAAGAAGATCCATTAGACCATCAACATCGCGCATCGGCTCCTCCATTGGAGGTTCTTCTTGTTTTTCAGCAGCATCATCATCCTTCCTTGAGATGGGGAGATCTCTGGCTTTCCCAAGGGCAGTGCCTTCGTGAAAGGTAATATTTCTACTTACTTCTACCTTTCTTTGACTAGGAACATTGATTTTACATGCCTTTGAATTTTTATTGTATCCAACGAATACACCTTTCTTCCCAGGAGCTTCCAACTTATTTCTTTTTCCTTAGGCAAATGAAAATACACATGACAACTAAAGATTCTAAAATGAGAAACATCAAGTTTCTTACCAATGAAAACTTCTTCGGGTGTCTTGAAATCCAAAGCTTGATGAGGGCTTCTATTTTGAATATATACAACAGTGTTAACAACTCCCCACAAGAATTTTGGTAGACCTTGATCATAAATCATGGCATGGGTGGCTTCCATAATAGTTTGATTCTTTCTTTCAGCGACACCATTTTGCTCTGGAGTATATGGAATGATTATCTCCCTCTTAATGCCCACCTCTTTGCAAAAGTCATTGAATTCATTAGATTCATATTCAGTGCCATTGTAAGTCCTCATTGTCTTGATCGTCTTTCCTGTTTGATTCTCCACCAATGCTTTGAAAGAATGGAACCATTTGAATACTTCATCCTTCCTCTTGAAGAAATAAATCCATGTTTTGCGTGAAAAGTCATCCACAAAAATTGCATAGTATGTGTGTACTGCTAATGAAGTTACGGGCAAGGCACCAGACATGTCAGAATGGATCAATTGAAGAATATCAATTGTCTTGCTTCACTAGAAGGGAATGGTCGCTTTGTCTGTTTCCCAATCACACAACCTTGACAACCTTCTTCATAGTTCATATGAAACTCGGGCATTCTTGTGACCATCTTCCTTATGCTAGGTAAGGCTTTGTAATGTAAGTGGGTAAATCTCCGGTGCCATATCTCACATTGAATAGAGGTATCACTTGTTAATGCTCCCAAAGAACTTCCACCATCTTAATAAAGACCATCAACCCTAAATCCAAGAGTAAACACATCTTTAGGGTTTCTATGCCATACAGGCACCTTTCCATCAATGAAAGCTATCTTGAAGCCTTTGTCTTCCATCACAGAAACAAACACCAAGTTCTTCTTCAAATCGGGCACATACAAGACTTCCTGAAGATGTATGGTTTGACCATAGTTCAAGTGAAGAGTGATAGATCCTATCCCTTTTACGGGGTAGGTGGAATTATCTCTAAGTATAATTTTTAGATTAGTTTTCTTCTCAACTAAATTTGCAAGGGCCTCCTTGTATCCAGTGAAATGCCTTGAGGCTCCACTATCAATTAACCAATTATCCAAAGTATCTGGAGGAGAGGCAGTGGATAGAGTGGAAATAAGATAAATCTCATCTCAATTTTCTACAACATTATTTTCATCATACCTGGCATTTCTTGTCCTCTTGGAAGGTTGATTATTTCCTTCTCAAGCAACGAGAGCATTCCTCTTTCCTTTGTTGTTATACTTGTTGTTCCTTTGATTACTAGTTATTTTGAAATTGTTGTTGTTGTTATTGTCATCCCTTGGAGGATATTTCTTGTGAGGACGCTCTCTAGCGTAGTGGCTGAACCTGTTGCAATTGTAGCATCTTCCTTTGCATTTTCCTTTGAATCCCTTCTTAGATCCTTGACCCCATCTCCTTGGACCAACATCATTCTTCTTCTTAGCATGTGTAGAGAAAGCAGTAGGTTCATTTGCACTGTAGGATTAATCTCTCTCCATCATCCTTGTTTCCTCTTGACTGCATCTAGCCAATAACTCATCAAAACCAGATATCTTGTCATTGTTGAGAATGGTGGTGACAAATATATCCCTTGGTCTTGAGAGACCTCCAAGAGCAATGAGAGTGATTTCCATGTCAACAATAACTTCTCTAATATATAACAAGTCATTCTTGATTTGAGTTATTCTCATGAAGTAGGATTTGATAGACTCCCCTTTATCCATCTTGATATCCTTCAAATTGTCCTTGAGAAACAGAATTTGATTTGCATTGTTCACTTTGAACATCCCAACCATCTTATCATACATTTCCTTAGAGGTTCCCAAATCAGAAATATAGGCAGCCAAATGCTTTTGAATGGAGTCAATTATAATTTCTTAGCATCGACCTCACCTTTTCTATACTTCGTTCTAGCAGCAGTGGGTGCTTTTGAAGGAGGCTCCACCACTTTTCCTTGGACACAGTCCAATACTTCATGCTCTTCCAAAGTCAAGTTCAAGACATCTTCCATGCATGATAGTCAGATTTGTCATTGAGCTTGTCCTCAGTCTTGAAGTAAGACGTTGAGTCCATGGAGACTTGTCAAATAATCTTTGTCCAACAAATATCTTAGTGATTGCTTTTCTCTTTTGCTTGGGCTTGTCCTCACCTGAGCTCTGATTCCATGTTAATTTTAGATAACAATGATATGTTCTATGCTTGCAATGATTACTTCAATGTCCTTTTATTAGCCCAATGTCAATTCCACTTTAATTTCCAATAGCAATCACATAAATCATTAATTCACATTGACAGTAACTATAGATAAAACATAAACAATAAATGCAGAAGACAAGTCAATACAAGAGAACACCAATATTTGGCTAAAGCTAGGGAAAAACCCCAAGATGGGGAAATCCCTTAATCAATCCTTCTTATTATCAGATATCAAATGTTTAGTAGAGAGAGAATCCAATAATGTACAATGATGAAAGTCAAAGTCAATATGACTTGACTTTTGCAAATTACCCAAACTAATATAAATCTGATCAACTTGATGTAGTTCTACAATTATGAAAAGTCAACAGTAGTAAACTTGCCCTAACCAATCAACAGACAATGGTCAACACAACAGTCAAATTTCTCTTCTTGAGCTTGGTCAAAGTCAGTCAAACTCAACCTTCCTTGGTGGTCAAACAACAACAAAAACATGCAACAAAATGGTGGTCAAATCTAGTCAAATGAAGTCAACTTGCGGTCAAAACAATCCTGCAACTCTATGGTCAACTTTGGTCAAACAACTCCTTTTGCTTTGGTTTTTGTCCAGATAATGCAACTTGCTAGGACAGGTCTTCTCTTGGTCAAAGCACAGTCAAACAACCCTTTAGAAGTCCAAAAGTCAACGTTGGCAAAGTCTCCTCAAAATAAAGTCAACACAGGTCAAAATAGCTCCAAGAACTTGCACGTATGAAAAGAATAGGTTGCCTTAGACTTGTACGAACCAACCAATGAGGGAGAGAGAAGAAATGTTGTGTTGTTGATGTGCCAAATGAGGTTGAGGGTCTCCTTTATTTATATGCGTTGGAGGGGGATCAATTTGTCCAATTTGACCACAACCCGACCTTGACCAAATGTGCTCTTATGGGTTTGACATCAAAACATATTTCTCCTTGTCCAAATTCAGTGCTTCCAGGGTTAATTTTGGTTCTCTTGAAAAGAGGAATTTTTTTCGAAACATCATCTTAGATCAATGAGCTGCCCAAAGTGGAATTTGGCTCTAGTTGCACATTTTAACAATTGGTACTTTGAGTATGAATTTTGATTACTCTCATGCCATACAACATTTCCTAGTGCCACTTTTTAACTTATTACATACAAATTAATTAAAAATTCCCATTTTGCAAGAAAATTTTAATTAATAAAAATCCTAAAATTACCTAATGCAATTCCATAAGACTCTAGGAAATGCCCAACATTGTAATATACATTGGCCCTAGACTTTGAAAACCATGCAAGGCCTAACTATTATGACACACTCCAACTTTGGAGGTTATGAGTGGAAAGACTCAATTAATTATTTATTGCTAAAAAGTGAAAATAATTAATTAAGTGAAAAGAGCACTCTGGAGCAACTTCCTTAAAGACCAAGTCCCAAGGGTCGAAGTCTGTTACATAAGTTCATCATGCTAGTGTCATTTTATACAATTCCCTGGTGGGGGTATGGAATTTGCATAGAAGAAGAGAGAGAAGATAGAGAGAGAAAGGGGCAAAATTGCCCTGATGCCTTCTGAACTTCAATTTTTTTTATTGGTGTCTTCTCCATTGGGCAATGGAGTCTTCGTTTCCTGCTAGGTACATTTGAGCGGCTTATAGATTCCTTAGATCTTCATGGTTTGTAACTAAGTTATAATAGTTATATCGACTAATCTGTACAAGTAGTTGTAATAGTTTTATGCACATACAAGTTGTTGACAAATGTAACTAGTTTCGGTCTTCATAATTGTTGTACTCATTTCAATATGTATCGTATGTAACAAACAAGAAAAGAAAAGAAAAGTTATTATTATTAAAGCATGGGTTTCATGCTTATTATCGATGGTCTTTTAGGTAAAAGCATGTTCTTCATGCTTGTAGGGCTTGTCAGGTCTTAGGATTTATTGTCTCGAGTCAAAGGAGTCAACATCATGTTTATAAGACCTTTCCGGGCAAAAATATATTTGTAAAAATAATAATTTTTGAGTGTAGAAAGTCCTAGAAGCTCTGAAGTACAAGTCGGCCCTGGGATCAACAAGTCTGCCTAAAGGAGGGAATTTGACCCCTTGAGAAGGCTATATAAAGAAGCAGTTTGACCTCATTTGGAGTCACCCACTCACACAAGTTCGATCTATCAAGAAAGGTTTTGATCTAAAGTTGGGAGAAGCAGAAAAGAAGAGCAAAGGTCTTGGAGAAGGAAGAAGGATGAAATATCTTGTTTCTGGACTCTATCTCTCTCACATGTGTGAATATCTAGGGTTTCTGGTGTTGTAGAAAGAAGCTGCAATTGCAGGTCCGAGTTGCAGTAGGATGAAGTGCAAAATATTGTAGTTGGAAGGGAGGAAACCCTATATTGACTTCGTTGACCTTGGGAGACCTGTCTCGCTCTAGGAATGTCTAAGGAGGATGTTAGATTAGGGTTTCCAGAGAAGCTACAAGGACAAAGTTGTAGGGTCGAAGTTGCTGGATGAGTTGCAATATTGAAGTTGGCAGGTCGAAGTTGATGTTTGAAGCTGGTTGATGCAGAATCAAAGGACTTGTTAGAGGGTCGATTTAGTACTTGGAGGAGGACTTGGTCTAGGATTTGGGTCTTTGTATCTCATTTGAAGCAGATTCTAAGAAGAGAAGAGTTTCCGGGTTTTCCCCTTGGAGGCGTTTTGCCCTAGTTGAGAGCCTAATATCTGTGTCCTCTGTTGTTGTTCTTGATATTGTTTGATGATAAGATCTAACTGAAGAACATAAAGAAGGTAAATAAGATTCACAGACAAGTATCAAGGTTAAGGAAAATAAGTATAATAAGCTGCCATTATCGATTTTTCAACAAGGTGTCAGAGCGAAGGTGAACAAGGCAGACAGCTGGAAGGACACTATAAAGAGTTACTTGTCAAGGGGAAAGGAAAAAGGAAACTCTCGAGGAAAGACTGAGAAAGAAGACTTCAAGAAGGGTTGAGGGCTCATTGGTAGAGGACCTAGTAGGAGGGTTTCTACTGAAGAAGATCAAGTCTACATCAAGCTTGCATCAAAGGAAGATTTGGGAGAAAGACTTCAAGAAGAATAATGATCTCTTGCTGGAAGTAGATCCATTTGAAAGGCATCCTTAAAAGAAGCATCAAGATTCTTGGAAGTGGTCGCTGAAGGAAGCATCTTTCTAAGACATCATCAAAGATCTTGAAGGCATCAAGAAGATTGGAGACATCATCAAGGGGAATCTTGGTCATCAAGTAAGTAACATATTATTACATCATGCCTGGATCTTTAAGTCATATGGGTTCTTTCTGCAAAGAGAGCAACAAACTCATTGGGGCATCAAACTATCTTGCATGGAAGAAAAGAATTGACTTGATACTCACAGAACAAGAAGTAATGGAATATGTTACTGGGGAAATTACTGGACCTGAGAAAGATAAGACATAAGAACTAACAAAGTACAATAGGTCAAAAGATGTCATTGAGGAACAAGTTGTATAGAATGAAGAAATCAAAGGATGAGGATGTGGCATCCTTACTCATGAGAGTCTCTCAACTAAGAGACCATCTGCAAGGACTTAGGGAACCAATCACTAATTTTGAAGTAACTGTCTGTGTATTGAATGCATTGCCACTAGAATGGAGTAGCTTTGAAACAAGCATCTACTCCAAGAAGGATTCAACTCCCTTCGATGAATTGTGGGTGCAGTGCATATTGGAAGAATCTAGGATCAAGGTCAAGGATGATATTGGATCATATGAGCAATTTCAAGCCTTTCTAGCATGAGTCAAGAAGCTGAAGAAGGGGAAAGATATGTCCAAAGTGCAATGTTTTGGATGCAATGAATTTGGACACTTTAAGAGGGACTGTCCAAACAAGCAGAACAACAAGAGAAAGGAAAGGAGCGAAGCTCATGTAGTCGAAGCAGTGGGAGAACCTGAGAAGAAGGCAAAGAAGGAAGAAGTGAAGGATCTTTACTACTGAAGAAGGTTCACTAACTGTCAGGTTTTATGAGAAGATTAATATTTCTTTTAGGATAGTATGTTTTGCATAGCATCATAAAAAGAAGAATATGATAGTAGCATGATTAAGGTTCTTTGTAGAAATCATGTAGATAGATAGATAAATCATTTTGCATATTGTTCATTCAGACATTATCTAACATTATGTTAGAGGTAGTCATCTTGCTTAGGTGGATCATCATGATCCTGGAAGAATCATCATTATGGAAGGTTCTTGGGAAAGGCACTATGACAAAATATATATTCCATGTAATGTGGAAGTAATACTGGTAAAGGGATGAAGGAATGCAGTGGGTCAGGATGAAGGCTCTTTGTGAGATATATAGATTGCTAGATGATTGGGTGAAAGCATAGGATTGCATGCTGGATATAAAAACTTTGGATAAGATTCGTATGTGAAAAATGTTGTGGAAAGAAAGTTGGTCATATGGATATATGATGCTTGAAAAGAATATGATTCGACTTACTTAAGGAGGTATAAAAGATTAAGACTTTCTCTAGAATATGTAAATAATGATTAACATTCGTATAGTCTTTGGAAGAAAAGTATGAACTTGGTAATCAAGTTCGATCCTTGGGCACTCTGATGCATGAAGGAAGTTTCAAGTGGAGATGATCAATGAGTATGTTGATGAGAAGGTCATCATGGTAAGGTAAGTCTAATTTGTTAATGATTTGGTTATCTGGTTAACATATTATTTTGGCTACCTGGTAGAATGTTGCAGGGATACATGATGAGAGTTGAGGCAAGTTCAACTGTATGAATGAAAATGTATGAGGATAACCGAGGGAAGTTCAATATTTGGTACCTGGCAACTATGAAGTCAAGATGTGGAAATCTTGGGATTAAAAGGTAGTAGTGTAAGAAGAAAACCTGAAGGTCAAAGAAAGATCACTTTCAAGAAGAAGCTATGATCAACTTGAAATTTGGAAGGAGTCAATGTAATCCCTTCATATCGAAGAAGAAAGGGATGAGCAAGAAGATTGGCTTGGAACCTGTGACAAGATTAAAGAGAGAAGGTGGCTCCATGATACCCTAAAAGAAAGAAAGCTCGATGATACAAAGGAAAGAGGGAGCTGAGCAACTATGGAGAAATGGTATCAATTACTCTTATGAAGACAAGCAACAAGGCTTGTGATGGTGACTTCCCAAATAGAAAGGAAGCTGGAAATCTCCTCTGGATTTAAGAGGGAGCAAAGAAGTCTCCTTGAATAGGAGTTAGGTTCTATTCTCAAGATTAAGGGAGAATAGGGATGTTCTCTCGGTTTGAGAGGGAGTGATGTTGGGCATCACATATGCATTTTGCTCTTCAGGTGATGAAGAGAGAACGATGAAGGATTGGATAAGCATCTGTGGTTTCCTTGAGGATATAACATCTAAGAAAGGAAAGATATTGACACTTTTGAGGATGGGACAAATATCCAAGAGAAGAGTGGTCGAAGAGGACCGATATTCTTTGAGGTCTTAGGATTGGAGATCCAAGATAAGAATAGTCCTAAAAGGACATACCTTGTAGATGTTCGAATGGGGTATGTACCTTGTAGAGGTAGTGCGGTATCACATGTAAAGCCTCTCAGCATAATGCTCTTGATTAAAGTAGAGCTTGTCCAGTTAGGCCTCAGGGCCAGTGTTGGTCATGATGATGATGCTTACAATATGGCTTATCAATCCATTTCTTCTTGTGAGAACTCTTCAGTTTGAGATATGATGTTGTGCTGGTTGTACTATTATGAATACCTCCTTAGTTAAGAGGGAGTGTTGAGAAATGTAACTAGTTTCGGTCTTCATAATTGTTGTACTCATTTCGATATGTATCCTATATAACAAACAAGAAAAGAAAATAAAAGTTATCATTATTAAAGCATGGGTTTCATGCTCATTATTGGTGGCCTTTTAGATAAAAGTATGTTCTTCGTGCTTCTAGGGTTTGTTAGGTCTTAGGATTTATTGTCTTGAGTTAAAGGATTCAACATCATGTTTATCCGACGCTTTTGGGCAAAAAATATATTTGTAAAAAGAATTATTTTTGAGTCTAGAAAGTCTTAGAAGCTCCAAAGTACAAGTTGGCCCTAGCATCAAGAAGTCGTTCTAAAGGAGGGAATTCAACCCCTTGAGAAGGCTATAGTTCGACCTCATTTGGAATCACTCACTCACACAAGTTTGATCTATCAAGAAAGGTTTCGATTTGAAGCTGGGAGAAGCAGAAAAGAAGAGCCAAGGTTTTGGAGAAGGAAGAAGGATGAAATATCTTGTTTTTGGGCTCTCTCTCTCTCTCTCATACATGCAAAGATCTAGGGTTTCTGGTGCTGTAGAAGGAGGCCAAAATTGCAGGTCCGAGTTGTAGTAGGACAAAGTGCAAAATCTTGTCACTGGAAGGGAGGAAAACCTATATTGACCTTGTTGACCTTGGGAGAGTTGTCTTGCTCTAGGAAGGTCTAAGGAGGTTGGATTAGGGTTTCCAGAGAAGTTGCAAGGAAGAATTTGCAGAGTCGAAGTTGTTGGACGAGTTGCATAATTGAAGCTGGCAGGTCGAAGTTGTAGTTCGAAGCTGGTTGATGCAGAGTTGAAGGACTTGTTAGAGGGCTGACTTGGTACTTGGAGGACTTGGTCTAGGATTTGGGGCTTTGTTTCTCATTTGAAGCAGATTCTAAGAAGAGAAGAGTTTCCGAGTTTTTCCCTGGCCGAGAGCCTAATATCCGTGTCCTCTATTGTTGCTATTGTCGTTCTTGATATTGTTTGATGGTAAGATCTAACTAAAGAACATAAAGAAGATAAATAAGATTCACATGCAAGTATCAACGTTAAGGAAAATAAGTGTAATAAACTACCATTATCGATTTTTCAACACAAGTAAGGCCTCTCTAGCTGGGATGTCTTAGAAACTTGTGTTTTCTTTGTAGTTCTTTTGTTATGTATTCTTTTCTGAACTCTTTATTATGAATATATATTTTTATGTAATATATTGAAGCACATTATGTTTATATTTGAACTGATTTTATTAGCCTAGAGAGCATAGTGTTGCTAATTATCCAAGTTTGATAACAAATCAAAACTAGAAAGATTATTAGGCACATTTATTTCTTAGATTTGATGACATTAGCATATCTTTGAGAGAATGCTAGTGCCTTCTATTTAATAGTTACCAAAGAGATATGTCAAATTCGATTGTTTCCTTTATTCTTATAATATTATGTTTTGTTTAAATGAGTGTTGGTTAAAGTCTGTTGCTCTTTATTTTAGTATGTTTTCAATTGGACAGTTTATAAATTTGTTGGAGGTGCATTTTTTTGGTAATTTGACAAGTAGCATCTACAAAATTTATCTCTTAATGTGTTTTATTCACTTTCAAATTGTTCTTGTTTGTATGATGGGGTTGTATTTGGTTGCCAATTTTTTATGTTTTGCAGACAATCTCCTTATTAGTTTGTCCGGGTAAATTTATGATATTTTAATTGAAATTTTCTTGGCAAGGGGCCTCATAAGCTATGTCGTTCTATATTGGCGATGTGATCATTTTTATGTCCTGAAGTTTGTGTTCTTTTAAATTGTATCATGATTCAGAACTGCATCACAAACTAGTCCATGGTTTATTGGTCTTGCAGGAAGTCAATGGTTCAAAGCTAGTCTATTTAGATAATGCTGCAACATCACAGAAACCACAATTTGTTATAGATGCAGTAAGAGAATATTATGAGGCCTATAATTCAAATGTGCATCGTGGAATTCATTTTTTAAGGTGAAAAGCAAATTCTTGACTTTGTTATATACTGAGTTATTTTTCGTTTGCTGCTTAAGTTTTTACTATTTAGTCTGCTTTCAGCATTTAAGCCTTTAAGGAGATTACACAGGTTGCATCTTTGTCCTTGTTCTTTGTTATACTTTCATTTATATGATTTTTGCATTCTCAAAATAAATATTTCTTAATGTAACGCATGCTTAGCATTCCTAACTTATTTATAAGGTAAAATAATCTCACGATCTCATTGATCTTATTGCTACAATTTATTTATACATGTTATGCTTAATGCAAATGGTAACTAAATTACTGTGGAAGTTTTATCATCATGATCTAATGTATAAATGAGTATATCTAAGGCAAAAGAACCTTTGAATTAGTGGATTTCTATTAAATCCTATTGGTGATTGTGCAATGTATGTATCGTAAGGTTGAAGGATAAATATGTGTAGGTGAGCTCAGCTTTACTTTGTTGGTCAAAGATAAGATGTTACTTTGACCATCATTAGGTATGTGAAGTTCGTGGAATAAACCCATCCATGTAACATCCTTGGTGATGTGAAACCATATAGTAAAAAGATGGATGGGTGCAACTTTCTTTGGGAAATTTAGAAATTATTGAATAATTCAATGTGGATTGCCTCTCACATTTGTGGATTGCATCCCTAGTAAACCTGTTGGTGTAGACTAGTGCACTTCAACCAAGGGTATTTTAACTTTGAACTTGCTGGCACACAATGAGCCAAATGTCCAACAACATTGGCAACAACTTTGATTAACCTAACCCCTTGTGATAGTTTCCTACTACTAATAACTGTACTCTTTTTCTTTTTGTTTATATATATATATATATATAAACAATGAATAATTAACTAATAATTAGTGTTGAAGAGTTATGTCTTCAAGGACATGCCCATTCATGAATGGGTACCTAATTGGGACTCTCAATTGTAATAAAATGATCTAACATCTTGTACATATTGTTGATGTTCTATTTGCAATTACTGTCAATGATGATAAGACATCGAAGTAATTGTTGCAAGCATAGAACATACCATAGAAATTAACATGGTATCAGAGCTTTGATGGAGAAAGGCCTAAACGGAGTGTTAAATTTTGGGGTTGTTACAATCATTGCATACAACATATTTAATTTTTACTCCTACCTAAAGAATGCAAAGAATTCCATAAATTATGGTGGGCAGTAATTCCTGGTAAATATGTCTAATTACTGAAATATAAAAAATGCAAAGAATTCCATAAATTATGGTGGGCAGTAATTTCTGTTAAATATGTCTAGTTACCTAAATATAAAGAATGCAAAGAATTCCATGAATTATGGTGGGGAGTAACTACTGGTAAATATGTCTAATTACCAAAATATAAACTATGTATATGCTAATAGTAATTTTTGTTTGAACGCTCTTGAAGACTATATCTGTCAATATGGAATAAGGCATAATTGAAAGTCTATGATTCAAGCATATGTCTTTTGAAGTCATTTTGCTCAAACAAGATTGGTTAAGATCCTATTTCATAAACCTTATGTGGCATTGGCAATAAAGAGGTGACAAGATTGAAGAGCTTTCAATTTGACATATTGCTTGGTTCCTAGCTTGATAAAGGTTTCCATGCATAACATACTATAATGTGAGAACTAAGTTTAAAGATCGATGACTTCTCAAATCATTGGAATGGGAGCTATGCATCATCACTACAATCTTGTTTGAAGTATTCTTAGATAATATCTTATCATCATAAGAGAAGCTCTGTCAGAAGTTTGAAGACTTGCATCATAATATTTTGATATACCTAAGGTCTGTGTCAAATACTTGAAAGAAAATACATTAGAGGACTGTGTCAATGATCTACAAATTGTATGCAGTTATAAATAAATCCTTTAAGAACCCTTCAGGGATGGTTGTTGATGTGTAGCATATTAACCATCATTGTATATGGTATGGGTAACCTGTGTGAGTGTAAAAAGAAATGACAGTTCTTGTATTCCTCTCTATTGAAATCTCAGAAGTATAAGTATACTGTGTAACTAGGGTTGTTATTTGAACCTCTGTATGTATGGATTGTCTAATATGGAAAAGAAGAATGTCACTGTTGCAAGGACAGAGGTTGTCTGGATAACTGCAGTATACAGACTTTGTAGACCTCCTTACACTAAAACTTATAGTCATTAACGTGCTCAAAAGTTACAGTATGGCCTGGATAGTTGACTGGATCACTATGTTACCGTTCGCTGATGAACTGAGATAGTGTGTACAGTGTCATCCTGCATTGACTAGAACAACAGTATACCAGAGAGATGAATTGGTTCAAATTTTCATTGAGAAGGATGTATTTGAAGAGGGAAGATAAGATCCTTGCATGAATTGTTGATATTTATAATTAAGAGCACATACTATGAAGCTACCTTTGGGTCTTGAAGAAGATGAGTAGGACTCATGGTTACAAATTCAGTAGGTATCCTAAACTTGATCTGATGAACATCCGATGGAGTAAAGGTATGCCTATGACATTTGGTTCTATGAGCAGTTTATCTATGGCAGGAATGTTTTATCTCATTAGTCTCAGAGGGAGTTGTCTATTGAACCCTCCCAGTAATTATAGCAAAGGACTTCCCTAGGGAAGTAAACTGGCAGAAGCATGGCATGCTGGTTGGTAATTCTTTATGTTATTAGATCCCATGATGAGCCAATTGCTAGGTGGATCCTTTGTATTACAACATGCACCTTAAACCAGAGAGAGTCTGGTTGTATGAAAGAAAATTGTGCAGGATAGGCATTGGGGCACCTTCATGAATTAGACAAGCTTAGGCTTGTGTTCTCCCTGAGTGAGAGGGAGCAAGGTTAGTTAAATACTCTATTTAACGTGATTTTTGATTTGGTATCCTGGATGTACAGGAAACAAAGGATTGCTAAAATCACTGCCGCTAGAATGGCTAGCTGTAAGAGAGTGTGTTTTGAAGAAGCCCTTTAGTGATTTGTGTGCCATCATCTATATGCTAATGGGAGGAGCATTAAGACTCCCCTGGATGGATGGTCAGGTTGCTGATATCCTCAAACCTTTGGGAAGACAAAATTCTTAGCCTTTAGAGAGCAACATTCCCTATAGGGAGGGATCTTGATTGGGTTAAACATTGAGCTATGGGAGCTCCTGGGGGCGTAGGGTACTTCTTGGAGTTATATGAGCACAGGGTGAGTGGTTCATCTTCCCCTGTGGATGCAGCATGTGGACACAAGGTGAGTGGTTCACCTTCCCCTGTGGAGTACATACCCCAGTGTGTGAATATAAGGTGATGTTAAAATTTGGGTACTAGAGGACAAGTGGTTCCCTAAGACTTTGATCTTTGGCCTAGGGAAAAGTGTCCAAATTTATTTTTTACTTTTCTCCTAAAGTGATTTTATAAGTGGTAAAGTCAATTTAATTTAAAAGTGACTTTATAAGTGGCAAAGTTACATTCTAATTTAAAAGTGACTTTATAAGTGGTAAAGTTACATTTTAATTTAAAGGTGACTTTATTAAAGTGAATGAAGAATTAGAAAGTGAAAAAGTGACTATGGAAATAAAAGGCTAAGCGGGTCTTTATTTAAGTGGGTGAGTTAAAAAATAGAAAGTGAGAATTAAATGCACATTTATTCTCATTCCTAGATCTAAATGAATCTCAGCTATTAGATCTTAGGGTAACCCAAAAGGTCATTTAGAGAATAAAAGGAGAAGAGAAGAGGAAAAGATCAATTCATTTTCATGAACATTTGAGAGAAAGAGAAGAGAGAGCAAGGAGAAAATTTCTGAGTAGTGAGGAAGTGAAGGAGAGCAACAAGAAGACATTTCAGCAAATTTGGGCATCAACATTTATTGGCACGCATCCCAAGGAAAAACCGTATAGCAGGAGAAAGGCATAGAAATCGAGGAAGAGGGCCAACAAGTTTTGGGCAAATTTTTCGATGCTGGCCATACAACATTTAATGCTGTAAAATTTTTTGTTTTAGTTGTTTGCTGATTGGTACGATTTTCGAGGTGGAGTTCAAGCATGGAAATCGAGATAAGTTGTAATTTGTGGTTGCTGAAATTTTTACAGTGTATTTCAGTTTCTCTGTAAAAGCATTTTCAGAAATAAAGAAGAGCTCTCAAACTGGTTTTTCCCAAGAGTTGTAGGGGGTTTTGCTAGAGTCACATTGACCAAAAATCGCTGTGTTATTTTCTGTGTGTCGCTGTGATAAGTTTGCTGTGTTTTATTTATGCAATTTCAGCAGTTGTGAAATCTCTAAATTTGTGTTTTCAGAAAAATATTATCATCTCCAGATTTTAGAATTTTTATCATGCTTGGATTTAAAATTAAATGCATGGAGTGACGAGGAAAACTGATAACCAGAGTGGGGGTTGAAATTTATTCATGGTATCAAAGCGTCGTTGGTTGAAAAGTGCAGTTTGGGACAACAAAGTGAAAATTACAGCATGCTGATTTTTACACAGAAAACAGAAACCTTTACCACAGATTTGAAAATTTCAGTTTGATAGGACAATGAAACATGTCTTTGGGTTTGAGAGTTGAAGATAGGTTGGATGGGAAAAACAACTACAGTGCATGGAATGAGAGAATCCAGAGCATCTTTGAGGAAGCAAAAGTCTAGGGCATTATGGTAAATACCACACTAGCAATACCTGCTGACCCTATACAATTGACAGAGTTTAACAAAAAGAATGCTAAGGAAAAAAGATTGATTCTGGAAGGAATCAAAGACCATGTCATTCCTCATGTGAGAGGAAAGACTTAATGCACATGAGATGTGGACAACCTTGACCAGTCTTTACCAGAGCTCAAATGAAAACAGAAAAATGGTCCTAAAGGAGAAACTGAAGGCCATGAAAATGGCTAAGGCTGATAGTGTTACAACATACCTCACAAAGATCACTTCAGTGAGAGATGAGTTGGCAACTGTAGGTGAGATCATTGCACCCGCTGAGTTGGTGAGAATTGCTTTGAATGGTCTTCCCAAGACTTGGGAGAATTTTGTGGATGGCATTGTTGCACGGGAAAACCTTCTCGATTGGGAGAGGTTGTGGGATGATTGCATTCAAAATGAGATAAGAAAGAACCGTCATGGGGCAGCGAAACAAGTGGAGGAGGATGACAATGTGACATTGTTAGCAAGAGGCAAGAAGGGCAAAGGAAAGAAGCAAGCTTCCAATAGTGGAGGCAAAAGCAAAGGTAAAAGCAAGCAACAAAACAAGGAGAAGGACTATTCCAAAGTCAAATGTTGGAATTGTCAAAAGTTGGGACACTATGATGTTGTGTGTCCGGAGAAGAAGAACAAGAAAGGGAAAGACAAACCCATGGCAGCTTCTGCAGAGATAGAGAGCTTCTCAGAGAGATTTGATCAGGAGTTTGGGTTCATAGCTTGTGAGGCCACTAGTGCAGGATCACCTGCCATACAAATTCAGAGGGAGTGTGCCTTCCCCGCTACTAGTAGAGCATCTTCTTGCATTTGGTATGTTGACAGTGGCGCTTCCCGCCACATGGCAGGATTCAGAGAGTACTTCTGAGGGTGATACTGATATGGAGGTAGTACTTGGTGATGACAACATTGTTAGAGCAGTCGGTGTGGGGACATTGACATTTGATAGGGGACCCAAACCTCCCTTGAAAGTGTTAGATGTTCTATATGTGCCTGGAATGAAGAAGAACCTGATATCCATCTCAACACTTGAGGATAGAGGGTATGATGTGTTGTTCAGGAGAGGGCAAGTGCTTATATATCCTAGGGGAACTCCAACTTCTTCAGCTAGAGAGATTGGTGTGCGCCATGCCAAGGTGTACAAGTTCTCATTCCAGCCCCTGATGGCATTGTGTAGTAGCACCGGAGATAAGACCAACAACAGATCTAGCGGTTCAGAATTGTGTGAGATTTGGCACCCTAGGATGGGGCATATGTATCATGGGGCCTTGAGTACATTGCGGGAGATCACCACTGGTGTGCCATATTTCGGTTCTGATCACCTTGATGTATGCAGAGGATGTGCTATGGGGAAGTTTGCCAGATCCCCTTTTCCCAGCAGTGACAGCAGAGTGACTGGGATCCTTGACTTGATTCATAACCGATGTGAGTGGTCGGATGTCTCATGTATTCTTGAGTGGCTATGAGTACTATGTTTTATTCATTGATGACCACTCCAGGAAGACCTGGATTTATTTCTTAAAGACCAAGAGTGAGGTCTTCAAGCGGTTTCAAGAGTTCAAAGCTCTTGTGGATGCCCAGACAGGTAGGAAGATCAAGGTCCTTAGGTCGGACAATGGAGGGGAGTATACCCTTGGTGAGTTTGTTGATTTTTGTGCTGAGGCAGGCATTAGGAGGGAGTTCACAGTTCCATACTACCCCCCAGCAGAATGGGGTTGCAGAGAGGAAGAACAGATCCATTGCAGGGGCTGCCAAAGCCATGCTTCATGATCAGGGGTTACCTTTATTTTTGTGGGCAGAAGCCTGCAACACTGCTGTGTACTTGCAGAACAGGAGTCCACATCGTGCCTTGGGGAATGTGACTTCGGAGGAGGCTTTTTCTGGGAAGAAGCCTGATGTTGGGCACTTCTGTATCTTTGGGTGCCTTAAATATTCCTATGTCCCCAAGGAGAACATGACCAAGCTAGAGCCCGCTGCAGACAAGTGCATCTTTGTGGGTTATAGCGAGACCTCGAAAGCTTATCAGATTTATATTCCTGTGCAGAGGAAAGTGGTTGTCAGGTGGGATGTGAAGTTCGAGGAGGAGAGAGCTTTCAGAAGGTCACGGGAGTTAGAGTATCCAGAGTCACTTGACCCTCAGGAGTAGTTGAGTCAGTCACATGAATCCAGTGGTTAGCGATCAGGAGGTAGATCGATTACAATGTTTGGTCCATCAGTGAGCAGTGGCTCTCAAAGTCAGGTGGGTGGTTCTTCAGGCAGCATGTAGGGCAGTCCACAGAGCAGTTCACAGGGTAGTCCACTAATGGACAGTTCGCACGGTATTTCAGCATCTACAGGCACAGATTTAGTCATGAGGTCAGTTGGCAAGCCTTCAGGAGTTCGGGCTTCTGATGATGATGAGGACTCTTTCACTCCGGTGGGAGAAATATGCTCAGGGAAGAGGAAGCCCAAGTGGCTTCAAGATACCTTGCACAAGGCCTCATCAGTTGCTGGGCAAAAGAAACAGGTTAGAGAGAGTAAACCACCTGAGCGGTTTTGTAGTTACATGGCATTGGTAACAAGCATTGTTGACTTCGAGCCTTCTAGTTATGAGGAGGCAACCAGCCAGCAGGTCTGGAGAGAGGCCATGATGGAGGAGTATTCTTCTATTATGAAGAGCGATGTTTGGGAGGTAGTGCCAAGGCCTGAAGGTAAATCGGTTGTTACTTCCAAATGGCTCTACAAGATAAAGCATGTTGCAGATGGTAGCATTGAGAAGTTCAAGGCTTGATTTGTGGTGAGAGGGTGCTCACAGGTAGAGGGAGTTGACTATGAGGAGACCTTCGCTCCCGTAGCTCGATATACATCTATTCGCTCCATTATATCGATTGCAGCAGAGATGAGTTGGAAGATCCGCTAGATGGATGTGAAGACCGCTTTCCTCAATGGCTTCATTCAGGAGGAGGTTTATATTGAGCAGCCGCAGGGCTTTGAGGTGCATGGGAAGGAGTCCCATGTATGCAGATTGAAAAAGACACTCTATGGCAAGAAGCAAGCTCCTAAAGCTTGGTACTCGAGGATTGATACATACTTGCAGCAGTTGGGTTTCACAAAGAGTGAGGTTGATCCTAACCTATACTTCATTGTGGTGGGTGAGGAGCCTCTCATTTTGGTGTTGTATGTTGATGACTTGATCATCACTGGTGCAGAGAGATTCATTGAGGGCTACAAGAGAGATCTTGCTTCAAACTTTGAGATGAAGGATATTGGCTTGATGCATTATTTTCTGGGATTGGAGGTGTGGCAGGAGGAGGGGCATTTCTTCCTGGGACAAGGGAATTACATTGTGGATATTCTTAGCAGATTTCACATGGAGGATTGCAAACCCATGTCTACACCTATGATCACTAACTGGAAGAAGCTTCACGCTTCTGATTCCGAGTTGGTGGATCCTACTCTATACAAACATTTGATTGGTTGTTTGATGTATTTGGTCAACGCTCGACCAGATATATGTTTTGCAGTTAACACTATGAGTCAGTTCATGTGTGAGCCCAAGAGAGTGCACTGGGTGGCTGCAAAACACATTCTTTGTTACTTGCAGGGGACAGTGGATTTTGGTTTGGATTATAGACAGCGTGATGGAGTGAGACTGGTAGGATACACGGATTTAGATTGGGCAGGTTGTGCTTCAGATTGGAAGAGTACTTCTGGATGTTGTTTTGGGTTGGGTTTGACAATTGTGTCGTGGATCAGCCAGAAACAACAGTCAGTTGCATTGAGTTCAGTTGAGGCAGAGTATATGGCTGCTAGTTTGGCTAGTTGTAAGGCCATATGGCTTCGCAAGATGTTGTTTGGTCTATTTGGTCAGGCATTGAGACCTTCAATAATTTACTGTGATAATTAGAGTTGCATAAAACTCATGGAGGATCTAGTTTTTCATGACAGGTCAAAGCATATTGAGATCAAGTATGACTTCATCAGAGACTATGTCCAAAAGGGAGCTGTCAAGCTTGAGTACATTTTCACAAATGAGCAGGTAGCAGGCATTTTCACCAAAGCCTTGCCATGGGGCAAGCATGTAGACTTCAGAGACAAGATGGGAGTGGTGAGGAACACTTTCCTCGGTAAGAGGGAGTGTTAAAATTTGGGTACCAGAGGACAAGTGGTTCCCTAAGGCTTTGATCTTTGGCCTAGGGAAAAGTGTCCAAATTTATTTTTTACTTTTCTCTTAAAGTGACTTTATAAGTGGTAAAGTCAATTTAATTTAAAAGTGACTCTATAAGTGGTAAAGTTACATTCTAATTTAAAAGTGACTTTATAAGTGGTAAAGTTACATTATAATTTAAAGGTGACTTTATTAAAGTGAATGAAGAATTAGAAAGTGAAAAAGTGACTATGGAAATAAAAGGCTAAGTGGGTCTTTATTTAAGTGGGTGAGATAAAAAATAGAAAGTGAGAATTAAATGCACATTTATTCTCATCCCTAGATCTAAATGAATCTCAACCATTAGATCTTAGGGTAACCCAGAAGATCATTTAGAGAATAAAAGGAGAAGAGAAGAGGAAAAGATTAATTCATTCTTTCATGAGCATTCGTGAGAAAGAGAAGAGAGAGCAAGGAGAAAATTTCTGAGCAGTGAGGAAGTGAAGGAGAGCAACAAAAAGACATTTCAGCAAATCTGGGCAGCAACATTTATTGGCACACATCCCAAGGAAAAACCGTATAGCAGGAGAAAGGCATAGAAATTGAGGAAGAGGGACAACAAGTTCTGGGCACATTTTTTGAGGCTGGTCGTACAACACTTAATGCTGTGTTATTGTTGTAAAATTTTTTGTTTTCGTTGTTTGCTGATTGGCACGATTTTCTAGGTGGAGTTCAAGCATGGAAATCGAGATGAGTTGTAATTTTTGGTTGCTGATATTTTTACTGTGTATTTCAGTTTCTTTGTAAAAGCATTTTTAGAAATAAAGAAGAGCTCTCAAACTTGTTTTTCCCAAGAGTTGTAGGGGGTTTTTCCAGAGTCACATTGACAAAAAATCACTGTGTTATATTCCCTGTGTGGCTGTCATAATTTTGCTGTGTTTTATTTCCGCAATTTTAGCAGTTGTGAAATCTTTAAATTTGTGTTTTCAAAAAAATATATCATTTCTAGATTTTAGAATTTTTATCATGCTTGGATTTAAAATTAAATGCATGGAGTGATAAGGAAAACTGATAACCGGAGTGGGGGTTGAAATTTCTTCAAGTGATTGGTTCACCTTCCCCTATGGAGTATGCTATATGAGAATAGGGTGAGTGGTTCACCTTCCCTTGTGGATCCAGCATGTGAACACAGGGTGAGTGGTTCACCTTCCCTTGTGGAGTACATACCCTAGTATGTGAACATAGGGTGAGTGGTTCACCTTCCCCTGTGGAGTACACTATATGAGAACAAGGTGAGTGGTTCACCTTCCCATGTGGATACCCAATCATACATTCTACCCTTGCAGTCTGGGATGGTTGGGAAGTACCTCTCATTTGGCCGATGAGTTGGGAAACGTGGTTAGGGTTAATTAGTACTACCGATGGATGTGTTAGATACTATTGTATTCCCTATGACTAGGATGCATGATATTCAATACCTTGATCACTAAAGGATCAAGCCTGGTAGGGGTTCTATCCCTAGACATGAGGACTTGCCTCTGTCATTTTGGCGAGGATGGCAAGGTCTTGTGACCCACCCTCTTTCAATCCTTTCTTAGTGGACTATGATTTCAATCTTCAGTAGAGACGAGACAAGATACATAGATGACACATGATGGACATGTTAAGATTGAAAACTAGGGCCAAATTTCATGTGGGTCATCTTATTCATCATTGATAATATGTTCATTAGATTCCTCTCGTTGAGAGGTGTAGGATTGATCTAAAGATCATCCGATTCCGATAAGTATTCATGGAGACATGAATTTATTTTGATTATGGAATTATTATCAAGCCGACCTACAACTCATGTAGGCTCAGAAGCTCAACAGTCGCATCTATTCAAACATTAATAATTGTGTATAAATACAGGAGGACTTTTCCTCATTCGCACTCACTCATCTCATCACATCTCTCTCTCTCTCCTGCGCAGAAAAGAGGCTCTTCTCTACTGCGCAGAAAAAGGTCTCTCTCTCACACATGTGGAAGGAAGCTACTGAAACTGAAGCTGCAACTACAGATCCAAAAACTTTGACCAGCGTGGACCATCCAACCTCCTCTTCTAAATTGCGCAGAAAAAAGTCTCTCTCACACGTGGAAGCTGCTGAAACTGAAGCTGCAACTGCAGATCCAAACTTTGACCAACGTGGACCATCAAACCTCCTCTTCTAAATTGCGTTGTAGGTTCATTTGGACCTCCTCTGAAGGCCATAACTTTTGGTGGTGGAATCAAGCTGATCCGATGGTCGGTTTGCGAGATATTGACTGCCCTAGTTTGAAGGAAGTTGCTGAAACTGAAGCTGCAACTGCAGATCCAAACTTTGACTAGCGTGGACCATCAAACCTCCTCTTTTGAATTGCGCTGTAGGTTCATCTGGATCTCCTCTGAAGGCCGCAACTTTTGGTGGTGGAATCAAACCGATCCGACGGTTGGTTTGTGAGATATCGATTGCGTTAGTTTTGATGATGAATCTGCTAATACTGATGTTGTTGATCTAGGGTTTGCTACTGCTGATATCAATCAAATTTATTGTACTATTTCTCTCTGCTGAATTATTGAAGATAAAAGAAGATTTGATCAAAAGGTTTCCTCACACATTGTGGGGTTTGTCCTTGGCTAGCTGCCACATCTTGTGTCTCGTCTTGGCTTGTTTTCTGTTGATCGTTTAATGTTCTATCTGCATTTTACTTATGCACATGTGATTGCTAATCTATGAATAATAATAAGAAAGAAAAGTAAATTGCTCTGAGCATAGATCATACCATAACTTACATGGTATCAGAGTTGAGGTGAAGACAAAGCCCGAGCAAGAGAAAGAGCAATCACCAAAGAGAAGATTGGCAAGGCTATCCTAAAAGAACTATGGGGTCCTCAACACTCTTTCCTGCCGAAGACAAGCTCCATGAGAAAGCTGACTATCATGGATGGAAGATGTCTATCAATCTAATCCTAGAAGAAACAAGGGTAGAAGAGCAAGAAATGCCCATACCTAAAGGTCCTCCTGCTGCCTTTTCTTCTCATGCTAAGAAAGGAAAAAATTCTGGGACTAAATAAAAAAGAAAGGCTGGATCTAAAGGTGGAAGAAAAGAACGATGTTACATCTGCGATAAAGCAGGTCACTATGCAAGGGAGTGCACTGATAGAAAGGACTCACACGGGAACGATGATCAAAATCCCTCTAATGGCAATCAAAGAAATGACAAATTCAATAGCAAAGGTAAGAGGAGTGCTAGGAATCAAGGAAGAGGACAACCATTCAAGAAGGCTAGAAATTCTAGAATGTATTAAATGCACCTGACCTCAAAAAAAGAACCTAGTGTCCATCTTGGCAATGGAAGACAAAGGCTACAAGGTAACCTTCAGCGATGGCAAGGTACGCATATGGAAAAATAATGTTAAAGATGCCTTTACTCTCGGGTTTCGTGTTGATTCATTATATCAGGTCGATGGAAGTCCGCTAGGTGTCATGTCTTATAACACATCTCTTTAGTTCGAAATTTGGCATCGGAGATTTGCCCACCTTCATTACAAAGCTCTACTCGATGTAAGACAAATGGTGGCAGGGATGCCCGAATTTCGAGTAGAGAAAGGAGGTGTATGTGCTGAAGGAAAGCTCAAAAGGGGACCATTCCCCTCAAGCCAAAGCAAGACCTCCGATATATTACAGTTGGTTCACTTAGGCATACTTGAGTCTGGCATTAAGACGAAGACTACTACTCCACATACTCCTGAGCAGAATGGTGTGGCGGAAAGGAAGAACCATACGATTATGGAAGCTGTCCAGAGACTTTCGAAGTTTCTATGGGTAGATAATGTAACAATGCCTGATGTGGAGGAACCCATGGATCCTATTTATCCACTTGAGCCTTCCTCTTTTAGGAAGAGGCCTTCATGGCTTAGGGGAATACTTGATGATGCTAAAGGGCATGCTGCACCCCGAGGAACCTTCCGTGAAAGTAAGAAATCTAACAGGTAACAGGGATACCTGACCATCATGAGCACGATCATACAAAATGAGCCTTCATCATTCTCAGATGCTGTCAAGCATCAAATATGGAAGGATGCTATGACCGAAGACCATGAGTTTATTATTAAGAATGATGTCTAGGAAGTGGTTCCTAGACCCCCAGACTAGAAAGTTATCACTTCTAAATGGCTTTACAAGATAAACCATGCAGCAGATGAAAGTACGGAAAAGTATAAGGCTCGTTTTGTTGCTCGTGGCTTCTCCCAGAAGGAAGGTATAGACTATGATGAGATATTTGCACCTGTTGCCAGATATAAGACCATCAGCTCGATCATAGCCCTTGCGGCTTCACAAGGATGGAACCTACATCAGATGGATGTCAAGACTGCATTTTTGCATGGTTCGATCAAAGAAGAGGTCTACGTGGAGCAACCCGAAGGGTTTGAGATTTATGACTGAAAATCTCATGTATGTAGGTTGAAGAAGGCTCTCTATGGGCTGAAGCAAGCACCCCGAGCATGGTATGAGAGGATCGATAGCTACTTGATGAAGCTGGGATTCACTAAGAGTGAAGTCGATCCTAATCGTTACTTTAAGGTTGAAGATGACAAACCTCTCATACTAGTGCTGTATGTGGATGACCTCCTTCTAATAGGTGCAGACCCTCTCATTCACAAATGTAAGAGGGAGTTGACTTCTGAATTTGAAATGAAGGACCTAGGACTGATGCACTATTTCCTAGGACTTGAAGTTTGGCAGAAGTCAGGGGAAATTTTCCTATCTCAAGGAAAATATGTGGTGAAGATATTGGAAAGATTTGGTATGGTAGACTGCAAGCCTGTAACTACCCCGATGGAGCTTGACTTCAAGAAGTTAAGCAGTAGTGCTGCTGGACCTGTTTTACGAAATGCTATTGAGTATCCGCAACTCGTCGGAGCATTAATGTTCTTAATGAACTCCCGTCCAAACATATGCTTTGCAGTCAACACATTAGTCAACATATGGTTGAACCTCACCACATACATTGGATTGGTGCCAAGAATTTGTTGAGATATCTTCGTGGCACAATTACTTATGGGTTAAGATACACTGTTGGAGATGTGAGAATACTTGGATATATTGATGCTGATTGGGCAGGAAATGTGGAGGACCGTAAGAGCACTTCCGGGTGCTGTTTCTCCTTGGGATCTGCTTTGATATCCTGGATGAGCAGAAAGCAGAAGTCGGTGGCTTTGAGCATCGCCGAAGCAAAACATATTGCTGCTAGCATGGCCTCCTATGAGGTAGTCTGGTTGCGAAAGCTCTTCAGTGAGCTGTTTGGATTTACATTGGATACCACCGTGATCCTATGTGACAACCAGAGTGGGATTCGTTTGTCAGAGAATCTCGTATTTCATGATTGCTCCAAGCATATCGATATCAGGTATCACTATATTCGAGATATGGTGCAACGGGGAGCTATAAGGCTCCAACATATCGGTACAGATGAACAGGTCGCCGACATTCTGACAAAGCCCCTAGGAAAAGTCAACTTCCTGACTTTCCGAGAACAACTTGGTGTTGTTCAAAGACCCTCCGATGAGGGTCCTGTATGATGCATTGAGCTCTTGGAGCTCCGGGGGGGTGCGGGGTACTTCTTGGAGCGACATATGACCACAGGGTGATTCACCATCCCCTGGTGGTGTACATGTACACCCCATGGCGACTATGTAGCAGGATGATTGGTTCTCCTGTGAGGTCTGGATGATGTGTTTTCCATGACGACTATGTAGCAGGATGATTGGTTCTCTTGTGAGGTCTGGATGATGTGTTCTCCATGACGATTATGTAGTAGGATGATTAGTTCTCTTGTGTGGCCTGAATGATGTGTTCTCCATGGAGTTTGTATAGCAGGATGATTAGTTCTCCTGTGAGGACGAGATTGATTAAGTTCTCCTGTCGAGGCGTCCTGCCCATGCAGTCTGGGACTCATGGGAGGTACCTCTCATTTGATCAATGAGTAGGGAAATGAAGTTAGGGACCATAGTAGTACCGATGGACGCATCATTGTATCTACCGTACTCCCTACGCTAGGATGACTTTCATTGATCTGGGATCAATGATACTGATCTGGGACCAGTGGTAGGAGTTGTATCTACTATGATGCTGACTTCGGGTCGGTTGAGACTGGTCTGGGACTAGTGGTACATACTTCGAGACTGACTTTATGTCAGTGCAGGACTGGTCTGGGACCAGTGAGAGTGGTACATATTATGACGCTGACTTCGGGTCGGTTGAGACTGGTCTGGGACTAGTGGTATAATCTCTGAGCTTGCGATACTGGTTTGGGACCAGTGGTAGGAGTGGTACCTACTATGACGTTGACTTCGGGTCGGTTGAGAGTGGTTTGGGACCAGTCGTACGCACTCTGAGACTGACTTTGAGACAGTGGCGGATGATACTGGTCTGGGACTAGTGGTAGGAGTTATACTCACTATGACGCTGACTTCGTGTTGGTTGAGATTGGTCTTGGACCAGTGGTACATACTTTGAGATTGACTTTGAGTCAGTATGATACATCCTCGATCATTTCTTCTTCTTCATCATTGGGACAAAAGCAGAGCAGAACAGAACAAAGCGGAGCAGAGCAAGACATAGCAGAGCTGTACAGATCAGTACAGCGCAGAATAAGACAAAGCAGAACAGGCATAATAAAGTAGAGCAGGGCAAGGGATAGGCTGTACAGGGCAGTGCATTTGATGGATGAATAGTAGTGACCGACAGACAGATTGCAAATGAAGTTCTCTCTAGTTGAGAGGGAGTCTTAAAATTGGCAACTAGGGCCAAACTTCATGTGGGTCATCTTATTCATGGCTGATAATATGTTCATTAGATTCCTCTCGTCGAGAGGAGTAGGATTGATCTAAAGATCATCCGATTTCGATAAGTATTCGTGGAGATATGAATTTATTTTGATTATGGAATTATTATCAAGCCAACCTACAACTCATGTAGGCTAAGAAGCCCAACAGTCACATCTATTCAAACATCAACAGTTGTGTATAAATACGGGAGGACTTTTCCTCATTTGCACTCACTCATCTCATCACATCTCTCTCTCTCTCTTGCGCAGAAAAGACTCTTCTCTATTGCGCAGAAAAGAGTCTCTCTCTCACACGTGGAAGGAAGCTGCTGAAACTGAAGCTGCAACTGCAGATCCAAACTTTGACCAGCGTGGACCATTAAACCTCCTCTTCTGAACTGCGTTGGTAGGTCATTTGGAACTCCTATGAAGGCCGCAACTTTTGGTGGTGGAATCAAGCCAATCCGGTGGTCGGTTTGCGAGATATCGATTGCCCTAGTTTGAAGGAAGCTGCTGAAACTGAAGCTGCAACTGCAGATTCAAACTTTGACCAGCATAGACCATCAAACCTCCTCTTCTGAACTGCGCTATAGGTTCATCTGAACCTCCTCTGAAAGCTGCAACTTTTGGTGGTGGAATCAAGCCGATCCGACGGTCGGTTTGCGAGATATCCACTGTCCTAGTTTTGATGATGAAGCTACTAATGCTGATGTTGCTGATCTAGGGTTTGCTACTGCTGATATAAATCAGATTTATTGTACTATTTCTCTCTGTTGAATTATTGAAGATAAAAGAAGATTAGATCAAAGGGTTTCCCCACACATCGTGGAGTTTGTCTCTGGCTAGCCGCCACATCTTGTGTCTCTTGTCTTGGCTTGTTTTCTGTTGATCATTTAATGTTCTATTTGCACTTTACTTATGCACATGTGATTGCTAATCTATGAATAATAATAAGAAAGAAAATTAAATTGCTCTAAGCATAGAACATACCATAACTTAACAGGACATGATGGCATATCAATGGATGGATGTTGATAGGTGGAATTCCTCCTTAATCGAGAGGGAGTTTTAAAGAGTGCAACTAGGGGCCAATTCCCCTTCGTAGAAGCTTGTTATATATATATATAATATATATATATATATATATATATATTATAGGGCTAATTCCCCTTCCTAGAAGCTTGTTAGGAAGGGAATTAGCCCCTAGTTGCACTCTTTAACACAACCATAAATAATGAATAATTAACTAATAATTGGTGTTGAAGAGTCATGTCTCCAAGGACATGACCATTCGTGAATGGGTACCTACCTAGGTATATAATTGGGACCCTCAGTTGTAATCAAATCATCTAATATCTTTTAGTAGTATTGTTGATGTTCTATCTACAATCACGCTAATGATTATAAGACATTGAAGTAATTGTTGCAAGCATAGAACATAACATTGAAATTAACAATGAAAAATGAGGCTATTTGTAACCAAGTGCACTTGTAGGATTTGACATAACTGCAGTCTTTTTGATAAAAAAGGAGCCACATTGATAATTAGCATATTTGTACTCAATTTGTACTTGTTGAGGAAGGTGACTTGGGGTAGTCAAAATTTTCTACATTCTTCTACTCAACTTATTTGATAAATATGGGAAAAAATATTTTGAAATACAAGAAAATGTACAATAAATATTGATTGCTCAATACTTAGTCAATGTGAACGTAGTGAATTGTTAAACCCCTAACCATAAACCCTCATTAATTGTTATTATGTTAATTATTGTTATGTCAGTTTATTTGTAGTTCTTTCAAGCTCTCCTTGTATCCTATATATACAATTAGGGAGCTTCGTTTTTTTTTTTCCACAAAACGTGGAAATATGTACTAGTTTTGGAAACGGGGATGCTTGGATATGCGACCCTTGAAAATGGGTATGTGGGGGGGAAGATGACCCCCAACTTGGGTATGTGAGGGGGGGGGGGGGGAATGACCCCCAACTTGGGTATGTGGGGGTGGGGATGCGACCCCACCAAAATGGGCATGTGGGTGGAAACATGACCACTCAAAAATGGGTATGCGGGGGATTTGTATATAAATGTATATGTATGTATGTTTTTGTGAAAGAATACATTCTCTTGGAAGAAAATGAGAATGATAAGCTAATTTATAGGTAGGTTTCGACATCTATTAGAGGTTATTTTGTCCTCATTTTCCTTGGATTTTTTTTTTTTCAAACTTCCCCTGAGTCTTGTTACTACAAAATCTAGCACCTTAGAGCAAAGTCTCTCTAAGCAACCTAGATTGGGAGCAACGATCAGAGAATTATCACTGCACACTCAACAACTACTACCCTACATTCTATTGTTGGATACAATTCCCACAAGTGAGGCTTCCCCAATAGATCTTAGCAGTGTTGCGAACATTGCGGTTTTTTCATGATGTCGATAAAATCATCTGATAAAATCGACGATTTTTTTGATTTGAAAAATCACAAATTTTTTATATGAAAAAATCACGAGTGGACGAGAAATAATTGTTGGGTCGCGCGACAGAGCGATTTTAAAGCTAATTTTTGTTTTGTTTTTTTTCTCATTTTGTAGGCAAAGGGTAGATGTGAGAGCTAAGGAGGAGGGGAACTCATCTACAAGGGAAAGGGAGGAGAAAAGTGAAGAAATTCAGCATTCCAAGCAAAAAATGTCGAGTTTGGACCAGGTGTCTTTAGTAGGGCGTGGTTTTCAGGAATGGGCATCAAATTTGGCTCTATTTTTTTGTTTAATTCTTTTTCCTTGGGTTTCTACCACCCATATATTTTCCATCATTTTTGCTTGGATTTGAGTGTGTTTTTTTGTCATTTTTGTTGCATTTAGTGGAGAGGGATTTTTTTGGTCAAAAATGCAAAATAATGATTGTTAGTTTTATTTGTTTAATTTCTTCTTGTGCCCTAGTTTTTTCCATGATTTTTGCTTGGGTTTGAATGTGTTTTTTGCCCTTATTGTTATATTGAGTTGAGGGTTTTTTTTTGGTCGAAAATTCAAAATGCTGTATGTAAATTTTAATTTCATTTGTTTAACTTGCAATTCTTCTTGTGCCCTAGGTTCAAACTTCAAACTTCAATTTTATATTAAAACTCAAGATTCAAGAAAGTTACAAACATGCCAAGGAAATTGGACCCTTTGGAGAATTTGGTGAACTTGATGGAGGGTTTGACAAATCAAATTTGACTTGCAAGTTATGTGGCCATCATATGACAGGGGGGGTATATAGATTGAAGTTCCACCTTGCACAAATTCTTGGACATGAGGTAGGGACTTGCTCAAATACATATCCAGAAATCATCCAAAGAGCCCTCAAATCATTGGAAGAAATAGAGACAACCAAACTGTCCAAGTCAACTTTGAAGAGTCAAATGGCAGGGGGTGGAGTGGTAGGATTGGGAGGTGACCGTGAGAGCGATGCTGGTTCTTCTTCATCATTAGCATCTACAACCAACCCCATAGCTACCTCATCATTTTTTTCGTAGAACCACACTTGGTGCACAACCATCTATCATGTCAGTTCTTAAAAAAAGGGAGAAGGAAGAAGCTGACAAGTTGTTGGGCAAGTTTCTTCTTTGGAGTGATATTCCTTTCAACATTGCTAGGAACAATCCAATTTCCCAACTCGCGATTGATGCTATTTTTATGGTTGGCTCGGGTATAAAGCCCCTTCACATGATGACTTTAGAGGGCACATTTTTTAGAATGAAAAGGTTGACTATACTGAGAGATTGGAGGAGTTTAGGGGATCATGGGCGAGCACAGGATGCATTGTGATGTTAGATGGTTGGACCGATCAAAAGGGTAGTATCCTTGTTAACTTCTTGGTTAATTGTCCCAAGGCGACAATATTTATGAAATCCGTTGATGCATTTGAACATATAAAAGATGCACGATTATTATGTGATTTGTTGGATGTGTTCATTTAGGAGGTGGGTCCACAACATGTTGTCCAAGTCATAATGGACAATGCTGCAAATTATGTTGCTGTTGGCAATATGCTTATAGAGAGACATCCTAACTTATTTTGGACACCTTGTGCTGCACATTGCGTTTATTTGATGTTGGAGGACATAGGAAAAATTCCTTTTGTCAAGGATATTGTTAAATCATCAAAAAACATTACAAAATTTATATATAATCATATTCTATGCTTTATTTGATGAGAACATTCACCAACAACAAGGAGTTGGTGTGCCTTTCCATTACATGGTTTGCCACTAGTTTCATATCTCTTCAATCCCTCCTGAATTCTATGTGGGATGTGAAGAGAATGTTTCTTTTAGAGGAGTGTTGTGCTTTGTCATATAGTCGCAAACCAGAAGGAGAGGCCATATGTAGGTCAGTTTCATACCAGGAAAACTTCTGGGTGGGAGTGCAAAAGGTGTGTAGCATTATTGAAACTTTGGTAAAGGTTCTTTGATTAGTTGATGGAGAAAATCCCGCAAAGGGCTACTACTTGTATGAGGCCATGGATAGGGCCAAGGAATCCATTCGTAGCTACTATGATGATAATGGGGATGAGGGGTTTGAGAAACAACAACTCATATGGGAAGTGATTGATGAGCGATGAAACAATACACTCCATCGTCCCATTCATGCTGCAGGGATCTACGCGAACCCCAAATTTTCTTACTCTTGTGGTTTCTTGTTTGATGTTGAGGTCATGGATGTTGTGTTCAAAAGATGGTGCCATCTCCAGCAGAACGTGCAAAAATCTCCAAAGAAATGGGGATATACAGGATGGTAGGTGACACATTTTGCTTTGACATGGCTATCCATGATAGGAAGACTAAAATGTTAGGTAAGCTTTAACTTGTTTCAAAATTCATTGTTTCTTCAGGTTCATACTTTGCTTCAACTTTCAAATTTCATTTTTTTCTTATGTTTATCTTATTTGTTGTAGATGCATGGTGGAGAAGCTATGGTGGCAGAGTACCCAATCCCCAAAGGCTTGCCATTCTTGTGCTCAGCCAAACATGTAGTTCCTCACGATGCGAGCGCAATTAGAGTGTATTTAAAAAAATACATACCAAGAAGCGCAACAGATTAAAATATTCCAATTAATTTTTTGAATTCATTAAATAATATTTTTTTTATAATTATTAATTTATTATTTATAATTTATTAATTTATGACCCTTGTATAGGTTGGAGTCTCAGCGACTTAGTGACATGGTCTATGTCTACTTCAATCTTCGATTATAGGTGAGGCAACTTGAGAGGACACCTGATGTGAAGGAAATCTCATTGGATGGGATTGACACGACTGTAGCATGGAGGCTTGAGGCCGAGAGGCCTATCATGGAGTCGACCCCTGATTGGTTAGAGCAGGAGGTAGTGGCGGGGGTAGAGGAGGAGGAAGAGGAGGACGAAGAGGAGGAGCAGGTGACACCACCTACCCCTGTCACCAGTAGAGGACGTGGTATACGTCCTATAGCTCCTAGTTTTCTTCAGCTTCTAGAGCACAACGGAGTCCACTGCCAGCCCTACTGTCTTCTTCAGCTAGAGGGAAAGCTGTTACATTTTTGCGCAAGAGGGGTAGAGAAAATCAATGGTATTAGTTATTTCGTTCATTTCATTGTATATGACATTATGACTCATGATATCAGATACATTATTATATTTTTTGTTGATATTTTGAGTTTGAGTTGGGACTTAGGACTTAATATCGAGGACATGATTCACTGTTATGTGTGATGTAGCACTAGACATGATAATACACATCTTATATATTAGTTCTCTTTTCATATTTATGTGTCAATGCATTTATTTTATATTGTTGATGCTTTTAGATATTTAAAAAATTGAAAAAAATGTTTTTTGTTTGTATTAGCCGTTTTTTACCAAATATTTCTCAAGTCTCACAATTTTTTTCCGATTTCAGATCCTCGCCGATTTAATCCCGATCGTGATGTTTGCAACATTGGATGTTAGGGATTAAGTAACCCATGTGATCGTAGGCTATATACCCCCTAAGGATTCTTCTTCAAGATTCACAGAAGGATAAATATGCAATGGTTGGGGTTTTAGATGATTTAAGGTATACTTACGAGCAAGTACAAAGGTCCCTATGGCTAATCTAGAGAGCTTAGTTAGACCAAAAGAGTCCCAAATAGGTACCCAAATGCATGCAATCAAGAAAATATGCTTTGCTGATATAAACTACTGTTTCAATTAATAGGTTTACATCATGCAATAGTTAATAACAACAATGAGAAAACAACCTCAAAATCTATGATAAACAAGTGGAAAATTAGGACTATTAAATGGGTAAATAAGAGAAGAAATCACAACAATTTCTAGTGGTTGAAATTACATAAAACGACAACACAACCTTAGACGCCAACGCTAATTAATGGCTTAAAAATGCATGTAAAATAATATGTTTACTTTTCCAAATGACTGCATGCAATGTTTAACCGTAGGACATTAAGGTCCAAGGTAAATAATGCCAAAAATGTAGATTTTGCTATAACGTGACCCTAATTTACCCTATAAAACATTAAATGTAAAATTTTACGATTTCATTCCTTTTTATTTTATAGATTGGCACAAGAGATAAGATTGTTAGTTTTTGGCAGCATCAGACGTGTTCTAGTCTCGATTTGTGTTGGAGAGGCTAAAGAACATGAAATCTCCAAAACCCATAAAAGGTTTCGGGAGAAAACACCTAGAGACCACTCAATTAAATTAATTGATCAATAATTAAATTTTTCCTGACTTAGGAAAATTGATTAATTAATAGCAATTAATTGAGAAAGATCAAGAAGGCTCTAGAGACTCGTACAAATAAAGTCTGAGATGATCTTAGCTGTTGATAGCGATTTGAGCATGGCTTTTGGTGATCCAAAGAGAGACTATAAGAGCATATCAATGGGATGAGGAGATACACATCAAGCAAGAGGGAGAGCGAGTTCCTTGGCAGATTGACCTATCTAGTGTAGTGATTCAGTAAGGAAGAAGTGTTTGAGCCAGTGAAGGAGAACAACAGTAATCGAGGGAGCAACAACAAAGAGTTTCTGAGGATTTTTCCTAATGTCGAAGAGCTAGTAGAAGGGAGGCTGAAATATTTTGCAAAGAAAGACGTCCAAGTGGTGTGAGTTAGCTAGTTCAACAAAGTGAGTAGCTAGGAAGGGTTTGGATCAGTTGCCGGAGGCTAGAAAGACATTTCGGAAGGAAGAGCGATTTTTTCCAGTGGCAGGAGAAGGCTAGACGACCAGTTTTGGAGTAGTTCCAGAGGCGGTACGAATTGCGCAGTCCAGGAGTATGAGCAAGCATGCAAGCAGGCTAAAGGGAGGTTCTGTTATGAAACCAGCTCAAGAAAAGATAGAAAAGATAGATCAACGCCTTAGAATTCAGCCTCTTCGAGGGGGCAACCTCCTTTACATTACATAAATGAAC
>APFE031447267.1:266296-297625 GCA_000404065.3 Pinus taeda | reverse complement strand
TGGTTATGAAACCAGCTCAAGAAAACATAGAAAAGATAGATCAACGCCTAAGAATTCAGCCTCTTCGAGGGGGCAACCTCCTTTACATTACATAAATGAACAATTCTTGGATGATACAAATGACAAAACCTCCTTTCTATATATAGGAGTCTAAGGAGTCACAATATAACCCAGCTGACCTAACATAATAATATAAAGCCACAAAAATAACAATATAGGGATTCTATGGGGCCAGTAATAACAATATGGGGGCAATAGGGGCACAACAATATTAATAAGGGGTACAACTACCATAGTAATGGGGTAATCACTAGTATTATAGGGACCCAACAGGCTCAGTGATTTTGCAGAAGGGATAAACTTTCTCCAAAATATTTTGGTGAGATTATTTGCTGGAGGATTGTCAGTTTGGTATTCAATTATTGTACTCAGAATTTTTGCTGTGGAATAATAAAATAAAGCCTCATTTACTGCACCGATTTTCCCTTCGGTGTTTGTTTGAGGACTATTAGTCCAAAAATTATTGTCTTTTTAATTGTGTGTGTGCATTATTTTATCAGCTTCTAGTTTATTTTCCGCAACATATTTTATTTTTGGTGAAGATTGCAATTGCGAGTTTATCGATATTTGTCATAATAATAAATAAACTGCTAAACAGTTAGGAGATAAATTTCCGGTTAATTAAAATCAAGGAATTTTCACATGGTATCAGAGCATTGAAGATCAGATTAGAAGCTCAGAAGCGAGAGGAGAAAAATTGAGTAGCTTCAGAGAGAGATCTGGGCAGAATTTCTCCATATTTGCGCAGGCCAGCCAGGGGTACAAACTGCAGAGGCAGTGGAGTTCGATTTCCAGTTCCAGGTGTTGGAAAAGTTTGAATAGCCTCATAAGCAAAATTTGCAAGCAGTAGATTTGTCGGGAAGCAGTTCTGGTTAGCAGATCAGTTACTTCGTTGAGAACACCTGGGCACAATTTTTTTTGCAGCGACTATTTCAGCTGTGAATATGTGCAAGGACAAGAAGAGAAAAACACACTAAGAGGAATTTCCAAAATTTCTTAAAGGGTTTTCAGATCCAGTTTTCAGGAGTTCCATATTTTCCAGTTACAGTAGGCCATAGTAGTTTTTCCAGTCAACCAATGCGAGCTTCAGGAGCAATAGATCGTGTGCCAGATTTCAGAGGACTTCCGGAAGGTTGAGCGAGTTGCCCAGTAGGAAGTAGCAGGTAGAGTGAGAGCTGAAGAAGGATTTCCGGAGGCAAACATTAGTAGATTTGAGCATTTCTAAGGGAGTGCAAGTAACAGAAGATAGGTCAAGCAGGAAGGAGAAGGCAATTTCTAGTTTCAGTCTCCAAATTATTTGAGTTTTGCAGAGATGGCCACAACAGGTCTCAGAGATTAGGATAGACTTGATGGATCCTCAAACTTTGGTGTCTGGAAGGCTAGGATGCAATATCTTTTGGATGAGTATGGCCTGAAGGAGTTCGTGACAACAACCATCGCTATATCGACAAATCCTATCCATTTTCACTAGTATAAGAAGGATTTGGCCAAAGCGAAGAGGATGGTCTTGGATGGAGTCTGAGATCATATAGTCTCGCATATTGCAGATAAGGGAACAACAAAGGAGATGTGGGATGCCATTGTGAAGCTATACCAGGATCCATTTGAGAATCGAAAGATGATTCTCAAAGAGAAGCTGAGGACCACAAAGATGCAGAAGGGTGAAGGTGTGACTCCCTACCTCACCAAAATTCGGAATGTCCGAGATGAGCTAGCAACTACAGGAGAGAAACCAGAGGGTAGTGAACTTGTATGAATTTCTCTGAATGGGTTTACCAAAGATTGGGCAACATTTGTCCAGGGAATTACTGGACGAGACAAATTTCCAAATTAGGAATGTCTTTGGAGTGACTTCACATAAGAGGAGCTTAGGCTCAGTCTTTTCCAGGGGACAACCAACAGTAGTAACAAAGGGCTGAAGATTGAGGAGGAGGAGGAGAATGTAGCCCTTGCCAATAAGGGAAAAGCAAATAAGGGTCCTAGATAGGGACAAAAATCAAATGGAGGCGAAAAGAAGAAGAAATATCTGTCGAAGATCAAATGCTTCAGATGTGGTGAGTTTGGTCATTGCAACACCTAGTTTCCTAAGAAAAACAAGGACAAGAGGGGGAGCAGTAGACTGTAGCTTTGGCAGAGATAGATGAATTGACCTCTAGGTTGGAGGAGTTTGCATTGATAACAACTATACCTTTAGAAGGAGGAGGAGCATGATGCTTTAGAGTTGCAGGATTGGGCAAGGTCCAAAGAGGATGACATTAGGCAAGTGTTTCCTCTTGGATCATTACCTTGGCTATGGGGAGCCCATAATATTCAGTAGCAGGAGGTTTGAGATGTCAGCAGGCGCAATCAGATCTTGAGAGACAATGCAGAACTAGTTGCAGTCAGAAACTAGAGGGGCACAAAAATATGTGGGCATAGACAGATACTCAATAGACAGAGTATAGCTAGTTGCAGCCAGAGACTTAAGAGAATTGCAAAGCCAGTTGCAGGGACATCAAATCAGTTCTCAGTTGTAGTAGTTTCAACAACAACAACAACAACATGAGATCATATGCAATGCATGCAGTGTTGGCAACAATGCAGGGAGGCACAATGTAGTGTCAACAACAATGCAGATGCAGAGTGGTTCAGCTAGAGGGTTAGTAGATGAATTAGAGTATGGTAGTGGTTGATGGACAATGAGAGCTAATTGTATCATAGTTGTTAGAAATCAACAACATGAGGTGGTCCAACTATAGACTACAGGATATTCATCAAGATGATGGGTATAAGAGTCGTGGAGAAGGAAAAACAACTTCCACGCTAAGAGGGAGTGTTAGTTTTTGGTAGCATCAGACATGTGTTCTAGTCTCGATTTGTGTTGGAGAGGTTAAAGAACACGAGATCTCCAAAACCCAGAAAAGGTTTTGGGAGAAGACACCTAGAGTCCACTCAATTAAGTTAATTGATCAATAATTAAATATTTCCTTAATATAACTTAGGAAAATTGATTAATTAACAACAATTAATTAAGAAAGATCGAGAAGGATCTAGGGAATCACAGAGATCAAGTCTGAGATGATCTTAGCCATTGGTACTGATTTAATCATGGCGGTTGGTGATCTAATGAGAGACTATAAGAGCATATCGATGGGATGAGGAGAGGCACATCAAGCAAGTGGGAGAGCGAGTTCCTTGGTAGATCGAGCTATCTTGTTGAAAGGTGTAACTAGGTTCAGTCTTCATAATGACATGTAACTGTGATTTTTATGTAAGAGATGTAAAGAAGGAAAAATAAAATTATTGTAATGCTTGCTTCATGGGTTTGATGAGCAAGATATTTTATTTTTAGTATAGGCTCCCATTGAGAGCCCTTAGGAATTTTGTCATCTTGTCATAAAAATATAAAGAGTCGTTGTCATGTAATGAAGACATGTTACACATTGTAAAGAGTCACACTTGTCTATGTAAAGTCATCCTCCAAGACCTTGTCACTAGCCCTCTTCAAGTCGGCCTACAACGAAGGAAGAAATCTAGAAGATGATGGCGACCCTCCAAGTGATCATGTCGGCCTAAAGGACATGGGCAAACGAGTATATATAGTAGTGCTCAACCTCATTTGGAGGCAAGCAAAAATTCGGTGAAGCAAGCTTACTATCATAAGTGCGAAAAACATCTAAGAAGGACTCAAAAAGAGTAGCGAAGGAAGAAGGAAGGATGGCGAAGGAAAGGAACATTTTGGAGGTCTATTTCGGGCCAGTGTACTCTCCCATGTGCGACGACAATAGATCCGAAGGTGTCACGAAGAAGGTTGAAGTTTTAGATCTACATTAAGGTGATCGTGTTTGGGTAGAAGACCTTGCGAGAACGAGCTGAGTAGAAGTGCAATAGGTCTCTCTCTTAAGGAAACTAATCAAGGAACGAAAGACTTCTAGGCTATGTTGCACGAAACTTCTACGAACCCAACATTTTAGGTTGTATCCATTACCTAAAACTCCGAAACTTGGTCAAAACTTAGTTGAAACTCGATCATCATGTAATCATCTATGAAAGTTAATATAGACTTGGTTTCCCTTATGAATTGTCATCTATGGGTCTTATTCCCTTCTTTCTTACAAGATAATGTGTAATTCACTTCTCTCTCTCTCTCTCTCTCTATATATATATATATATATATCATATATATATATATATATATATATATTATTGTGATTGTGTTGGTTGAATTTTCGGCCAACATTTCCATTTTCGGGAGGTGATGTTTCGGCGCTTCGTGCAACTTAGCTTCTAGGGTTTCTGTGGTAGGGTTGCAAACCTACAAAGAAGACGATCGAGATTCTCAAGGAAGCCGAGAAGGGAAAGAGGAAGAGCAGTTTGAGGATAGTGACTTGGTCTTGCGAGGACTCTAGTGTTAAGGGTCATTGTCATGGTCTTGGTGTTCGTTAATTGAAGATCTATATGAAGAATTTTGTTTGGGTTTTCCTCTGAAAGAGTGAGAGGTTTTGGCCATGGTTGACAAGCCTATATACTATGTCTCTTGTCTCTTTACTTGTTCATGATATGGTAATTGTCTTGATGAAAAGAACACAATAATAATTACAAGAAAGAGAAGATCATAATCGAGATGCAAAAGTCTTTCACAAGCAATTATCATAAGTAGAGAAATCCCCTGACTATTGATAGCCTAGATTTCTCAACATGGTTTGAAAGCTAAAGTGACAGTTAGGGAAAGGCATGTAATCAAAGAGATACTCAAGGATCGGGTTTCAAGAATGGCATCAAAACAAGTCAAAGGATATCAAAGTGAAAGTTCAAAGATCTACATTGAAGGATCAAAACCCTAGAAGCATTTCCGAGTTCATCGTTCATCCATCACTTAAGGAGTGTGTTGACGGTGCTGGACTCGCCAACATGTCAGGGGATCCCCCTAGTAAGAAGTCCCAACTAGACCTCAAGACTGTTTGGTGTAGGAGTCCCAGTAGTGGGTAGTACGGTATTGCCTTGACCGCAGTTGCGCGAAGAGGCGAGTAATCTGAGAGGCTCTAACACACGTAATGGGGGGTATGAGTGCGCCCCTTAGAAACCTGTGATAATACGCAACTTGAAAGGGAACACATGAGAGAGATACATCATAAGCTAGAAAGAAGGTGAGCCCACGATCCAAAGTGATGGTTAAACCAACAACACATCTCAATAAGATTCATACAAACATATATAGAAAAGTCCATACATACATGTGTAAACAACAACTACATATATCATTAGAGTAATCAAGCTAGCTGAAATACAATAACAACATATGCATGAAATGTGTTGGCTTTATTGTATTAAGAAAGTGAAAGATACAACCATACATACAACTATGACCAACCACTTGCCCCGACAACGAAATGTTATAGTGATTGCCGCTGGCTCCTCCAAAGAGATATACTAGCTCTACACTGTGGAGAAGCCAAGGCTCGTTACAATACACTCCAAGGTTTCTCTGAGATACACCTATATGAAGCTTAGCTCCCAAAATCTTGTACAATGAGTTATGAGGTTCTATAAATAGCAAAGGATGGGGTGACCCTTGACATTCCCCTTTGTGACTCTTCACCTACCCTCGTGACTCTTCAACTACTACATGACTGTTACACTCTACTATCGACACTTGGTCTTTCACTTTTACATGTTGTTACATTACAATCTGCACATGTACCCATGTGAGACAAAATAGGCTTGAGTAAGCCATGCAAGATATCACTAAGACAGTAAGACTCGGACAACTATGGGAAGACCAACTCTTCGACATCCTCTCGATGATCGACGGTGGTGAACTGATACCAAGCTTGGTAGTCTGTTATGGTGTTCGCGTGCTCAATGGTTACATCTTGCTGAAAGCGCACTCTTGCCTCCGTTGCATTCGGGTACACTGATTTGGCACCTCTGTCCAACTCGTTTGATAACATGTGCATCATAGTCTTGAGTGCAGTTGGACCAGCAACATATTGATGCATAGTGTCTGCTCTAATCTCCAAGTCTGCATTGGTGGTTACGCGCATCAACTCATCAAAGTATATGTCCAGCTCCAGTCGGACTTGGTTCTTTGACTTTGCCTCGGTGAGTGTGCCAATAAATGGGATTGCGTGCGTGCCCATAATGACATCCATGCTTTTGAACACTCGTGCATGTGAAGCTTGCAAACTGGTGATGAGCTGTGGGAGTTCCTCATAGTTTCGGATCTGACTCCGGATGCGTGCCCTCAACTCTACCACCTTTGGCTTCATCATGTTTGGCAAGTGCAATGGGGCTCCCTTGTACCTCATTGTCCATGTTTGCATGTGATCGACATTAGTGTGTAGATTTGACAAGACGCGTGCTCTCCTAGCATAGCGCTGCTGCCAGCTGTTGAGATGGAGAACTGACTTATGCACAGTGACGAATTTGGAATGCAACATCTGCATGATTGTCTCGAGAGATGATACTTCATCCAGTATTGCTTTCCTCAACCCTGCTCTAGCGGATGATGTAACCTGTTCTCCTCCTTGCTTGGCTGCTTGTAACTCCTTAGCCATGCGCTCGTTCTCTACTATCAAGAATTGAACAGTTGAGCTGGTGGCTTCGGCATATGCTCTGGTAGCATCGGCCAATGTTGCTGGATGCTTGCGCACATTGGATACGATCACTCGTTCAAACTACGTAGGAGATATGTGAACATCCGGAGTGGGGACTCTGCGCGACTATACAATTCTGTGTTGTGATTCGTCGAAAGATAAGTTGTGCATCTTCGCCTCCGGATTATCTTCAAGGATCTCTGTGTCTCCTTGATCGCTTCGGACTTGCTCTGCTTCTGGGTTTGGTGAAGCCGGTGGGGTGACCTCTTGGTTCTAAGGCATGAGGTCAATATCCCGATCTGACTTTGGCTGACTCGCCCTGTCTGCTTTGTTCCAGTTGCTCGGATGAGTCTATAACCTGTATGGGCGTAGTTTCATCAATCTGTGCATGCTACGCCCCTTGCTGTGCCTGTTTTCGCTGCGCTTCCTTCTCTCTTTTGCGCAGCTCTTGTTCTTCCCGGAGTTCTTGCTTCAACTCCTGCAACTCCTTTTCTGTTTCCTCTGTCCTCTGTTTCTCTCTTAACTTTTGCGCGATCCTCTTGTTGCGCTGTTGCTTCTTAGCCTCAATCTCCAAAGCTGCTTTCGTCACAAGTGGATTTGCTTTGAACTTGCAGCTTTGTTCTGCCTCTGCGCTGTCAACAACCTTTCTCTTGCCTTTGTCATGTGCAGGTTTGCTACCCTCTGCTGCTGCTGATGATGCTGCTCTCTAAGATGTCGCTTCCCTCTGCTTTGCCAACCACTCTACAACTATGCCGACTGGTTCATTGAGCCTAGATGAGTGATAACAGTATCTCCATGGGTCTTCCTCAGGCCAATGACATGCCTCGTGGATCCAAGGAAATTGCACTCTCGCACAGTGGCCCTTCACCAAGCAATGCGGATCATACGGATTGAAACTTCTGGTGCCGAAGGTGAATCTTTTGAACTCCTTTGTCTTGGCCTCAGCATGCCTAAGATTCCATATCTCATACAGCCCGATCCGCAAAGGAAGAGCGGGCCAAGGTGCCTTCTTCTTCTTGTGTAGCCTCGCTAACAACCCTATCGAGATGTGATATGACACCTCATGCATGACGAGCTTGTCCATGGCAAACTTCAGTAAAACATGCGGAGCCTTCTCCACGTTGTACATCCATATGAAGGTGCCAAGGGGTGAGGCATACCAATTTGCTATGTCGATCAATGCCTCCATTCATACTTGCGACATGCAAGGTGGATCCCGCTCAAATATCATTTTGTACATCGGGGTGACAAAGTGGTCTGACAACTGTGTGATAACTTCGCAGAAGCTGCATTCGGAGAACAATCTGCAATAAGTGTACACAAAGGTTTCCAAAGGTGTCCATGCCCAACCCAAGCCTGGGAACCGCTGACAAGCAGAGACTGCATCTAGAATGTAAGCGGACATGTATATCTCTACTTGCTGACCCTTGGGCGGATGCCGGGCTTCTGTCACCTGTTCCTTCAACCTGAGAGCCAACATGTCGGACCAGTTGCAAGGTATTCCTTTACTCGCTAGTTGGTCCAACGCGATCACCCAACTCTGCGGGAAGGTCTTTGTGCTCTCTTGGCCGTATAAGCGACATGCAAAAATTACGAAGTACTGATATGCCTTCAGCAGTATCTTCGTCTTGTAAACCTGGCTGGGTGTTGTCCTAAACTTGGCTGGCTCTTTCGCCCAACTCTTCAAGATATCTCGAGTTTGCACTGCTGGTGGGTTTGCTGAAGGGTTTCTCCATTGTGATCACCGGTTGTGGCAAGTGATACATTTTCTGAAAGTCCTTTGCCCTGAAGGTAGCAAGTTGTGTTCCACTGCCACTACTCAACGTCATTGTTTCGGGGTCAGTGTGTAAGACAATCCAGTGGATCATGTCCACGCATGGAAACGCGGGATACCTACGTGCAATTCGATACAAGCCAGACTTGTGAATGTTGACATAGACCCTGCGGTCTTCCAGGTTTTCCTCAAATGTGCTTGAGAATATATCATTGATATCCTGCCATTTCATCTTGATATCCTTGTCTATGACCAACTTGGTGTCTTCGTAGATAGGCAAGCTCATAAACACTTGTTCAACTGCATCTCCAGTTGCACTTTCGACGGTGGCCTTTGACCCTGTTCTCTTGGAGGCCATTGAACCTGTACTGCTGAGAGATGGACGAACATTCGTGATACCTGGACAACACTCATGGCAAGTAGTCTGTCAGTTGAAAACCAAAACAACTTTGAGGATTGACATGCAACATACCCGGGTGACTGACTGAGAAGATTGTGCAATTTTCATCGGGAGGCTGGGAGACTGACTGCCAAAAATGCGCAAGGCATAGTCCGGGATGTTAAGAGGCTGACCGACTACTAGAACTGTGCAATGCAGAATCCAGCCTGGCCTGCTGAGGACTGAAACTGCGTAATGCGCAGTTTCAGTCAGCAATGTCATGCAAACCGAGCGAACTGCATTGTGCAATTTCTAGGGCTTGCAAGGCACTGCCTCCTAGAATTGCACAAAGCAAGCCTGGACGTCACTGCTGGGTCAGATTTGCGTAGTTTCTAGAGGAAAGGTAGAGCCTTCACTTCCAGAAATGTGCATTTGCTAGTTGGGCAAGGCAAGGTCCGGGCCAAGGCAGCCCAAACCCGCTGATGGGCAACTGAAACACGAAAAGTTCTGAATGCATGGTGAAGCTAAGTGTAAACAAGAGGAATGATCATGCATGCAAATAGTGAGTGCAGGATTCAAAAAATGGGAAAACAAGCATGTGTGTGAAGCGAGTCGCCGCAACGACAACCGTTAGTGCAGAAACAGTGTCATGCATGCGACAACAGTGAGATGTAATGAAAATCTTAAAACAATGCTTCTACAAGCTAACATGCATTAAAATGACAACAAACGTTCAACAAAACCAAGCAAACAACATTCACACAAAGCGAAATACGAAAAGTGACAGAAAAGCAGCAAAAGACATGAAAAGCAGAGTTACTTGGAAAAAGCTGAGTTGAATGTACCAAAGACTCTTAGATGCAATGTGGGATGTCAGAGCTCCAAGATCGATGTGAGGAATGAGCTCTACAGCGTCAGATAAATAAGTTTGATAAGCATGAGGCTTATGATGCGCATGCCACAAATCTAGGAAAAAGCGACACTTAGAGGGAAGTTTCTAAAACGATCTTTGCAGGTAACCTCTAGTTGCTAAAAATAGATCCCTGAAATATAGGGGTTCTTTTGCTTTTTTCTTTTTGTTTTTTTGGGACAAGTAGCTCATGCATGCAAATCAGGATTGCTCACTTCTGGGGGGCACTGGTCAACCTGAAAGTGCATGCAACAGTCTGCAAGCTTGGGGATGAGGTTTGCGCAGTTTTTGGGCCAAGCAAGACTGTTTGTCGCTCTTGCATTGCACAATTTCTGGATTGAAGCCTTGGCTATCAGTCAAAATTGCGCAATTTCTGAGCTGAAGCCGAGTGCTGGGCTGGATTGCAAAGTTTTCAAAGGGAAGGTTGCCTGGCTGGATTGCACATTTCTGGGGCCCAGCAGGAAGCCCAGCAAGATTGCACAATTTCTGGAGGGAAGGCTGGTTCCCCTCCAGAATTGCGCAATTTTCTAGGTGAGCATCTCAACCAGAAAGTTGACTAAGTCCGGAATGACAGCTTGCGGTGGGAGACAAACAAGTTGACATGCACAGGTTGGCAGGCCATTGAAATTCAGCTGAAGCCTATGTACTTGGACAGTGCAAGACATGCTGTTAAGGATGGTTGGTAGGGAGGCTCCAAAACGAAGCTAAGGCAGAATTTTATAGGGTGGTTGTAGCCGCTACAACACTTGGCGACACACTGGTAGAACTCCAAATCTCTGAATGGACCTTGTTTTGTGAAAAGCAAGTCTAACTCCTCCAGAAGTATTGTTCAATTCTTAGATCACCTTGGTTTCCACACTAGCTTGATTGAAAGATGTAGCACCCGCCATGCTCTTGGTCGGTCAACACACATTCCAAGCCAAGTCAACAAAGTTGTTTCGATTGGGATGAGGGGTTTATTGGTACACAAGCAATATGATAGTCAAAGTTTAAGTTTCATCTAGGCCTAGACAGTACCCTGATGGAGTCATGCAGGAACACAAGCATCGCTCCGCTGCCAACGAGCTTGGTTAGTACCCCAACGAAGTTACTTGCATCACCTCTCTGCACAAGAAGCCTTTCTCTTCTTTCGCCTTGTTCTTTTTTATTTTTTCAAAATTTTTCACATTTTCATTTTTTTCATTTTTCATTTTTCATAACAGTGCATAGCACTTATTCAATTTCAGAGGCGGAAGAGGGATCCCGACTTATTGAGAGCAAAAGAGGTTGTTCCTTTAGAGAAGTATTTGTATATAACTCTGACATACTTGTTAAGGTTTCCCCCCTCACCTTACTCTACTTGACTGAGCTGACAAGGGTTAACCCAAAACGACCAACTGGAGTAGGTGGTACTAGTTAGCGCACAAACATTGTGTTTTCATCAAGGTTCACTTCGAAAAGAACGAATTTTCCATTGGTGTATCATGGATTGAAGACAATGCGTTCTACATAAGAGACAGGACAACAGATAACCAAGTATTGATAACTAGACAAGTCCTCTTGCACTTAACCTTGCTTGTTTCAAGAGTCGTGCACAGTTTCATGCGAAACTAATCTATGAACGTAAACAAGCAAACAAACAACAAAACAAAGAGTAGAAGCAAATGCGAAAGCAAGGCGAGTAAGCAAAGCAAGTAGGCAAGCAAATCAACAAAAAAGCAAGGAAGCAAACATGCATGCAAGCAAGCAAGACAAAAGAAGTTAGCAAACACTACTCCTACTTCTAAGCTAACGGTGCATGGGCCTACTCATGTAAAGTGATACTTCCAATGCAGCCACCGACGCATTGGTCAACCCATGTTGGTGAAGGCATGGTTTGCGAACAACATAGTCAGGCGAACCAACAAACATGAAAGATATAACAATGAAGACAAACACAATCCGAGTTTAAATGTTGTGCTACACTGCGTGCAGATGTTAAGCATATACATTCTCTTGATCGTGACATGTGAGCAAATGCGAGAAACATAGGCAACTGCGTCGCGCAAGTGTGCTTGCTTTGTAGGATTCCTCCAATGCATGAGCGATGGGATCATGTAGTTCAAGTGGAGGAAGCGAAATCTCTGTGTTGGATTGATCTTCAATGCAAATGAGTGATGAGGAGCCTGGGGTGTTTTAACAATTTCCTAATCGGAAGTGAAACCAACCTCACGACAACGAGGGCCTGACATAACCATTAGCTCGGGCTGAAGTGCCTCAACAATCTGCAAAGTTTCGACTTGGTCGATAGATAGATCGTCATAAACAGGTTGCTTAGAAATATCAACAATGATAGGATCATCATTGTGATCGAATACGGGAGTAAATGGATCACGACAGCTATGATAAAAAAGATCAATGATTTCATAGACATCCTCATGATCAAATAAATCAAACAGAGAGGTAGATGAGAAGCAAGAATGTTCACCCTCTGTATTCCCGGAAAAAGTAGATGAAAAATCAATTGGATTTTCAACGAATAGTTTGTCTTCTCCGCTGTCAAATGATGAACTGACATCGGGTGTGTTCTGCGAATGATCAACAATGGATGCATCCGTGGATGGGTGTCTAAACTTAGGATAATAAAAATATTAATATGTAAAAATAAAATATGGGTGAGAAAGCTCTAAATGACGAAGATCAAGCAAGTTCTAATCTTAGCCGTTGATTAGGGACTTAATCTCGGCCGTTGAATCATCAACAGGAAAAGTATAAGAGGAGGTTTGAGGGTCAATCAAACATACACCGAGAGAGATCAGTCAATTCAATTTTCTAGGGCGAGGTTTGCTGAGGAAATCGAGAAAGTGATCAGTTGCAGTGGGGCAGTTCGACAGGAGGCCGAAGAATACATAGCAGAGAGGCAGCACAGTGCTGGGAGAGACAACGCAGTGCCGGGAGAGACAACACTTGCCCTAGAAGGGCTAATGCAGAGGCCGTAGAGCTGACGCACAGGATGCAGAGGCTGATGTAGGCAACACAAAAGCTGTAGACGCTGACGCTGTGCCTCAGAAGTAGCGCTGAGGAGATTTCGTGGGGCAGACTGGGTGCAGATCAACAGATTCTGAGCCAGGATAGGGTGACACAGCTCCTGGAAGAGTGATGCAGTTCCTGAGCATTGCTTTGAGCAACTTTCACTGACCAGCGTAGGGAACAGTGAGAGTCGTTGTGGGGTTTGATCATCTAGTTGCTGATTTGCCGAAATATCTGTCTCCGGATAGAGGTACTACTGCCAAGGATATTCTTTGTTGGCTGAGCCATTTCTGGCACCCTAGTTGTATTCACGAAATCTGCTTAATATAGAAACCCTCTATATGTTGCACCGATTTTCCCGAATTGGGTTTTTCCGGGGACGAATGTCCAAAAATAATGGTGTCCCTTGTGTTATTGTCTCAGTTTATTTCAATGCATGATCTGTATATTTGTGAAGGCTGCAAAAGTGTTTACTTCGATGTTTATGCAATTAAATAACTTGTTATTGTAAAGAACAAGTAGGAGATTGTAAACCAGTAATTGCAGTAAGGGTTCCTGATGTGTTAGATTCAAGAATTTTCATAGATTTGTCAATCTTAAAGTTTCAAGCTTTCAAAATTCAATATATAGCATTTATCATCATTGATCACCAAAGTTGTACTTGTAAGCTAAGTGTAACCATTACAACGAAGAATATCTAAGATGAAATGAAATGTTATAAAATGAAACAACTTTCAACTTTCACGAAGCATCATATTCATAATTCATTACCAATGAGTTATAATTGCCAACTTCAAACTTCAAACTTAAATTGTCATATATTGTTTACAAAAAATATCATAATAAATATGAAAGAGTCAACAGTTATAAAAACTACTATAAACTAGAAAAGGAAAGTAAATCTATTATCTATTGCTAATGCTCGGGCCTCTTGTTGCCACAAGAAATGTCTTATTTTTGAGTCTTGTTGGAAAATCAGGATCTTTGTCATTAATATCACCATCTAAGCATTAACATAAGATAGAAAAAACATAGCATGTCAAGTCAAGATTTTGTTTGAGTGATGGGTACATTTTTAGTAGGGTCATGATAGAGAAGTTTGACAACCAATGTCATTAACATCAAGGCACATAAAGGATTGGTGCTCTTGATTAAATACGAGTTCCATATACTAATACATGACAAAATCCAATGGAAACATTGCAATCCCCCAATCCTAAAATCCTGAAAAACTAATAAGTCTGCTGGATTTTGAATGAAATCTAAAATTCTACTTTCTCCATATGAAATCCAATGAGGTCAAAACGACTCTCAAACATCCTGAGTGATTTCATGGTAATGTTAAAAATTTAAGTAAAAGGATGAAAATGAAGATTAAGGAGAATGACATATCAATATTAGGGCCATAGGCTTGATCATTAGGTTGCCCCATGCAAAAATTATTTGTTTCCTTGAAAAAAATTACGTTTGCAATGTTATTGCAATTTTTTTTTTACAAAAAAGGCTAGGGAGCAAAAATTTCGCTCCCGGGTTCGCTCCCTGCGGGAGTGATTTCAGGAGCGCGATTCAGGAGCGGGTTCGAGGGGGAGAAGATGCTCCCCCACAACCTTTATCTCTTGTTTGGTTAGACTTCAATTGAAATGGTTCATAAGATGCTTTCAGCCCTTGTATTAGGGCGATGCCTATAACAACACATTGATGTTCATTCAGTAAATTAATGGTTTTGGATCTCCTTTTGTACTCTGAAACTCATTCATGGCATCATATTATACAGTTGTCTCTATGAAGGTATGTCTGATTATAGTATGCAACATTGACTGTGACAACCGTGAGGCAATGTTTGACAGTAACCTGGAAGGGTTAATGGTTGAATTCTGAGTGATACAACTATATGACAATTCATCTTTTACTGTAATGAAGTGTGACATGGATGAGAACATATGGCATGGAAGTGAACGTAGACATGACCTCATTTATATTTGACAGTTCTTATGATCTTGAACCTTGACCGTGACAGAGATATCATAGAATCTTTGTATAACATCAATATGTCTTATGAGCCAAGGGTTGTTTAATGAAGTATGACAGTGACCTTGTTTAGATATTGTTGTTGACTGGCTTGTTGACGTGAATTACTTAAGCTAGGCTTTACAAGTGTTCATTATACAACTCCCTGTATGATCCGGTGAATTGGCAGATGGCAGTAATCCTTTCAGACCTTGATGACAGTAAGCTTGTAATAGTAGAGTCAATTCTTCGACAGTAAGCAGTCCCGTGGTTGTCGTTGAAGTGACTGGTTATATTGTTGGGCATGTGGTTGCAGTGGACCCTTGTATTGCAGATGAGCAGAGGATGGTGGCAGGAGTAGTGATAGCAAATGGAGCAGTAGTTGCAGCAGCTTGTTTCGGTAAGAGAAACAGTGGTGAGTAGCAGCAAAAGGGCAGGAAAGGAAGTATGAACAAAAGCAGTAGATAGTGAGGGCAACAACAAAGGAAATATATAGTGAGGGCAGCAACAAAGGCAACATGGACAGAAGCAGTGGTTGCAGATAGTGAGGGCAACAACAAAGGTAGTGTGGACAGAAACAAGAGGCAACAAATTGTTTGTGATAGTGGAGGAACACTGACTGATTGTAAAGGAGGCTGAAGACTCCAGCAGACTATGTCTGCAAACATCTTCAGACTTTGGGAGCTTTAGCTTTCTTGGGGAGTGTTTCACTTCCTTCCAGGCTTACCTGGTAAATTGTTGTTGTATGCACACCATACATAACATAACTGAGTTTTTATTGAGCCAATACTTGTATACTATTTATTTGATATGATGATGATGTGATGATGTAAATGTTTATGATAATACTCTGAATGTTTTAATTAAATAGAAGTGAAAATCTGGGAAATTCTGATTCACCTCCTCAGTGTTTCCAACACCGGGTCCCCATGTCAGGTGACTTAGCCTAACACCTTGGTACCACTATCTACAAATGTGACACTAGTGGCAAGACTCACCAGTGAAGCAAACTTTGTGTCAAACCTGGCGGAAAACTCATTCACCTCTGCCGAAGTTGCTATGCCCTTCTTCTTTCCACTCTTGTTGGGACACTGAAAGGCATAGTGGCCCATCTTCTTACAAGCAAAGCATCTCACTTTGCTGATGTCCTTCTCTTTGTTCTTCTGCTTTGTAATGTCCCCATTTTTATTTTTCTCCATAGCAGAGCCAATGTGGATTTCCAGGGCAAGGGATGGCCAGGTCAGTGGAGCAGGTTTATGTCATCAGGGGTTCCGATGGAGTTTTGAGGAGTTTTCATGGGGTTTGATGGCATTCACTTGGCATATTTATCATCGTGAGCAGTTCCACACATCTTGTTTTTGGTTCCATGACTTTCTGATAATTCCCGTAAAACGGGGTTATTATTGGCATAACTTAATTAATTATGCTCGAGGTGGCATTCCAGGAAGATTAATTGATGGAACACCTCAGTGTAATAGCTCGTTAAAACCAGAACGAGAAGATTTACATGATGAGATGTTGAAAAGTGACTTCTAGTGGCCGAAGAGAGTATGGTGGGTGATTTACCTTTTTTCCTTAGTTAAAAATGACTTTAATTGGTCATTTAATTAAGGAAAAATAATTAGTTAGAGGAAATGGGCCAAAAGTGACTTAAGTAAAATAAAATAAAATAAAAATGGTCACTTAAGATAAAGTCAATGGAGGAGCTTCTAGAATAATACTAAAATAATAAAATAAGATGCTTCTAGAGGCTTGGAGATCTATCCATCAGATCTATAAAAAGAGGAGGAGAAGATCATATGGGACATCTTGGATCTGATATTGGTTCTTGTATGAGAGGTTGGGAACCCAGTGCTCTACTCCAACAGTAGCCCCAGGACGGAAACCCTCGGGTGATTCAGTGAGAGTGGGCGAACACCCATCTCTTCCCTTGGTGAATCCATTTAGGATTCATAGGTTGCAGCTTATTGGTTTTCAGTTTGTTTGGGAGGCCGATTGCGACATTATTGTATATCTGTTTGAGGCCAACTTATCTCAGCTATATGGGTGTATGTGCATGTAAACCCCAGTTTATCTAATATAATAAAGCTGAGGTTGTTCGTGTTCATTGTGTTATGGGATTGTAGTACTTTTTATGTTTAATTTTACATGGCAATCTTCTGTTTATGCATGAAATTTTTATTTGGAATTTTTCAGAGTTAAAAATTTGAGCTTGTTCCAAATTTATTTCACTTGGGACATTAAAGTGGTATTAGAGCATCGAACTTGGCTTAGCTTGCGGGTTTGGGTTTTCAGTTTTAAGTATTTGAGGGTTTATTTTGGAAGTGCCAAAGTCATCCTGTATTGCAGGATTTTTATTTTTGTGCCAAGATTGTTGTTGCCATTGGTTTTGCAATGAATTTGAAGGATTGAAGAGTTGGAGCGTTGCGATATTAATTTGTCTTATTTAGAGCAGTGTGCAGAGTTGGGCAAACTGAGAAATTCACATTAAATTGGGGCTTTTATAGATTAGCTACAATTTGCCCAATATTTTTCTGGGTTTTATGAAAGGAGTCCATGGTTGAAATTTCAGAATTTTCCAGGCAATATTCGCGCTGCAAATAAAAATTCCTTCAACAATACGTTTTACCAGTGAACTGGGTAATTCACACCACTTGGTGAGCTTGATCTTGGCTTGGATGTAAGCCAAACCATTTATGGGTTTTTATGGTTTTGGTGAGAGGAGCTCTAGGGTAAATTTTCATAATTTTCTGAGCAGTTTTAAGGGAAGAAACTTTGGTTCTTCATTAGTAGCAGCGACAATATTTTATGGGCGATGTGTGCTACTAGTTTGGGCCATTTCTAGCACTTGGGTCTACTTCTGAGTTTCACATGCATGCAGTGTGGTATCAAATTCATTTGAGCATTATAATTCTCTCAAGAATATTCCTCTCATACTTATTTATGTTGCAAGTGTTTCCACTTTATCTGCAAAGTGTTTGACAAAAGTACTATGTGCTAATAGTTTGCTAAAATTTCTCAAAGAAAGTTTTTTACTTGTTGAGTTAGTGAGAGAGTATGGTGGGTCTACATGAGGTATTCATATTATATTTGGACCTCTATGTAATTGTTGAGTGTGACTTGTGAGGGAATTGTTGTACTGTTATCGCTGTATTAGCATGTACTTGTCCTCATTGAGCTAAAGCCATGGAGAAACTCACAAAACTCCGAAATAATTTGGAAAAATTAAACAATGACCCTTGGAACCACCATGCACCATTGGATAAAAAATCCAAGCAAGACAACAAACCTTTATCAAGAGGGATCTATTCCATTCTTCAAAAAGAACAGCTAAAAGATGTGCAGAAGGGGTAGGAAATAAGGCACAAAATATTTGCACTAGGGACAGATTTGAAGCACATGAGGGTCACATGGAAAGTCCTTTTCAAACTGGATGAATTGGATGCACTCACTTCCGAAGTGAACCGGTTAGAAGGGAAGAAACTCATTTGGGCTCTAAGACCAACTATGGTTGCTCTCATACAACCCAAGTTCTTGGACGAACCTTGTGAAGGGGTTAAACTTCCAGTTACATCTTGTCTCTGTAACATCATGAGACTGACTGCCCCCATAGCTCCTTACAATAATGATGTTATGAGGAAAGTTTTCAGACTGCTGCTAGAAACCTTCCGAGACTTGGACAACAGTGTAGGCTCTACCTTTGGGAAGAAGCTTGATATTCTAGAAGGCATGGCCATGACTAGGACTTGTGAGATCCTGTTTGATCTGGAGTGTGACGATTTGATCCTACAGATGTTCCAATGATTCTTCAACATTAGGAAACATCATCTTAACAGAGTCATAACACACATGCAATCCATCTTGTCCTCATGTATGAGAGGTCGTGATGTCATTTGTTGAGAGTTGCAGTCTCGATTGTTATCTATTTGGAGGAGAGAGTAGTTGGTCTCACCTACTGCTTAGAGCTAGCCGAGAGGTTGGTTGAGCAGAATATTGGGCTGTTTAGGAGGCAGTTGACTAGGGAGGAGCAACTCAGGATTGGGGGATCATGCAGCAGGAGCGAGATGAAGAGGAAGGGACTTTGCTTTATCTGCAAGGGACCTTGGGGACCTAACCACTCATGCTTGAGTGACATTGAGGAGATGACATTGGTAGAGCAGGGAGATATTCTTTATGTCTGTCAAGATGAGGACTTTTTCTTAGACGAGCCTAGGGTTCATACGGTGATACCTCTGAGGAGCACGAGCAAGCATGTGGAGTTGATGGTAGTAGCCCAGATGTGCATCCATGTGTGGTAAGGGAGTATGTCGAGTAACTGATTGTTCCCATGAGGGAAGGAGATCTGAGAGTGGATGAGCGACTGATGATTCAACATAGAGAGCACATAAAGGAGCATGAGTCATGTAGAGTCGTTGACAGCAGGCTAGATTCATATGATGAGCAGATAGTGGGTCCTAGGAGAGACATTCGAGATGATGAGTCACCATTGGTGATTCAGCATGAGCAACATATGGTGGATCATGAGTCAGCTGAGGAGGATGATATGCGCAACATGCATGGTGAGCCTTCTAGGGAGGGCCAGTTGGAGGTTCATATTGAAGTCGTGATGGTGGAGGATGAGCAACCACCCTTGGGGTTAGCCATTGATGAGGAGTAGACACATACAAGCAACTGGCAAGGTGACAGTATTCGCTGACACTTGTCCTTAGGAGATGTTGGAGTATGATAGGACAGTTTGGCAGGAGATTGGTGGACTGGAGGAGCATGGAGTTTCCTATGAAGCGAGGGAGATGGTATGCATCCATCTTTGGGACTACCCATTGATGAGGTGCAAATAGATGTTGTGGCAGCCAGACGGGCTACAACATTTTGAGGCAGCAACCCTCTCCAGCAGTACATAGATGGGGCTTGCAGCACAGTTTGCTCACTTTTTCCCATTAGAGGGAGAGAGGCAGGATTTCTTGGACATGTTTTGATTGTCCAGGTACAACATCAGGAGTTGAGCATAGACCAATTTCAGCATAACATACGTATCCCTTGCACAGGTGTCCATGCATTGGATTGGCGAGAGATCATGAGCTGGTATCCTTTTGATGGAGTATCATTTTTAGTTAGGAGTGTTGTATTGCAGGAGCCCCTCAGAGGTGACAGATGCAACATGCTTCAGTTGGCAGCAAGATGTAGGCTGGTCACTCATCAGTATTTCAGCACGACATCAGCGTGATGATATTGACCTTGGTCTATGCCAAGGGTTGGATTGGAGAGAGGTGATGAGTTGCTACGTGGTGGATGGAGCAGCATCCACAACTGGAGTTATAGCACAACATGAGTTGTGGAGCATTGATGCTCCTTCTTGGTGGCAATGTGATCCAAGAGGATTTGTTGATGACAGGTTAAGTTGGAGATTGGTCTGGGATCCAGGCATTGAGGGGTCCATTCATGGTGGGTTGACACAGGAGCAAAGCATCACCCAGTGGTTTGTATGGGATCCAAGCATTGGGTCTCAGTTGCGTTGGGCCACCAGATTGGTCCATAGATTTGGATTGCTTGAGGGCAAGCAATCTTGGGGTGGGAGGACTGTAATGTCCCCATTTTTATTTTTCTCCATAATACAACCAACGTGGATTTCTAGGGCAGGGGATGGCCAGGTCAGTGGAGCAGGTTTATGTCATCAAGGGTTCCAATGGAGTTTTGAGGAGTTTTCATGGGGTCTAATGGCATTCACTTGGCATATTCATCATCATGAGCAGTTCCACACATCTTGTTTTTGGTTCCATGACTTTCTGATAATTCTTATAAAAGGGGGTTATTATTGGCATAACTTAATTAACTATGCTCAAGGTGGCATTCTAGGGAGACTAATTGATGGAACAACTCAGTGTAATAGTTCGTTAGAATCGGAACGAGAAGATCTACAGGATGAGATATCGAGAAGTGACTTCCAGTGGCCGAAGAGAGTATGGTGGGCGATTTACCATTAAGGAAAAATAATTAATTAGAGGAAATGGGCCAAAAGTGCCTTAAGTAAAATAAAATAAAATAAAAGGGGTCACTTAAGACAAAGTCAATGGAGGAGCTTCTAGAATAATAATAAAATAATAAAATAAGATGCTTCTAGAGGCTTGGAGATCTATCCATCAAATCTGTAAAAAGAGGAGGAGAAGATCATTTGGGACATCTTGGATGAGAGGTTGAGAACCCGATTCTCTACTCCAGCAGTAGCCCCAGGATGGAAACCCTTGGGTGATTCAATGAGAGTGGGCGAGCACCCATCTCTTCCCTTGGTGAATCCATTCAGGATTCATAGGTTGCAGTTTATTGGTTTTCAGTTTGTTTGGGAGGTCGATTGCGGCACTATTGTATATTTGTTTGAGGCCAACTTATCTCAACTATATGGGTGTATGTGCATGTAAACCCCAGTTTATCTAATATAATAAAGCTGAGGTTGTTCCTGTTCATTGTGTTATGGGATTACAATACTTTTTCTGTTTAATTTTACATGGCAATCTTTTGTTTATGAATGAAATTTTTATCTGGAATTTTTCTGAGTTAAAAATTTGAGCTTGTTCCAAATTTATCTCATTTGGGACATTACATGCTTCCCCTTCTGTTGCTTGACCCCACTAGAAGACCCCTTCTTGCCCATAGTTGTGAGGGAAACATTCTCCTCATTTTATTCCACCACGTTGGTTGCCACTCTTGGCACTCCTCTTGGTCTCATCCCACATCCTCCTCCAATCAGGAAAATGCTTTCTAGCAACAATGTCATCTATGAATCCATCCCACTGCTTGGGAAAATCATTCAATGCTGTACTTACCAACTAGTACTTAGGGATAATCTCTTCCACTGCACCCAACTCATCTCTCACTTGTGTGATCTTGGTGAGGTATGAGGTCACCGTGTCAGTCTTGGTCATCTTGGTGTTTCTTAGCTTCAGACGCAACACCATCTTCCTATTTTCATTGGAGCTTTGGGAAGTGTTACTAGGGAATCCCACATGTCATGGCAAATTTTTTTCCTTGTAACATGAGGGAATAGGTGGTCTTTAATAGCATCAAGAATGATTCTCCTTGCTTTCACATTTCGTTTGTTGAGGCCTGCCAAGTGAATTGGATCATTGCGAGGTTGTATTGCACTCTCTACAATATCCCACACCTCAACTTCCTCAAGCAACAACATCATTCCCTCCTTCCGTGGGCCAAAATTATCAGCCCCACTCAGCCTATTGTCCACCCTCAGTCCAGTAGCCATGACCATCTCAACCAACACTGCTTCTTAATCATTGAAAAAATAAAGGCAGAAACAATCTCCCTCTCAACCACTATTCTTTGGTATATTAGGCAGGTTTTAGGCTGCTTGTAGGTTCACTGTTTATCGGTTGAAGGTTTAACTAACTGCTTTTGAAGCATAAAAACTGATAGCTTGTTGGCTTCAATGTAAAAATACACAAGAGGTATTTGTAATAATAATTTAATATATATAAAAAATGTACAAGTGATGAATGTTGCAATGAGGACCCGCATATATATACCTAAGCAGGTGTCCTTGTGTGACTAGGCATGTCTTTTAGACATGCCTTTTCACTTAACTTAATGACTATTTAACATAATCAATATTTAATGCCTTTTCACTTAACTTAATGACTATTTAACATAATCAATATTTAATATTTAATATTTAGATTTATTTTATTTATTTACTTGTTATGAATTATATTCATAACAGCGTTGATATCATGTAGAAAGTTTTGGTTTCCTGTAGAGCTCTCTTGTTTCAGTTTGTTTGCATATGGTTTAATGCCCACAACAATTCATAACAGCTTTGATATCATGTAGAAAGTTTTGGTTTCCCGTAGAGCTCCCTTGTTTCAGTTTGTTTGCATATGGTTTAATGCCCACAACCCCACATGTTAAGCTGATATATAAACTAAATGGAAATTTAAAGGAAACATTACAAGAATATCACTAGACTTTTACTTTTCAGCTGATAGAAAATAAGAGACAAGCATACACATAAATGAGACACTAGGATTTTTGGTCAACTTTGACCCTGGAAAATCCCACAAGGGGAAAACCAGTCTAGGAGTTCTTATTTTGCTCATCTCAGGAAATTGTTGCAGCATAAAAAAACAACACACAAGGGTACTTATCTCTCCCCTGAATTTTGTGCCATTGTTCTGGAAATTCATTCCACTATTCCAACAATTTCTGCCTTGGAATTCGAGCCAATTTGACCTCTTCACCTTGAAAACCGTGCCACTGCTCAACACTTGTACCTTGACTTTTGAGCCACAGTCCAATAGTTCACTACCCAGGAAATCGTGCCACTGGTAGACCTCTGCCTCGAATTTCGGGACACAAGCCTGCCACAGGCAGACTTTGTTGATTTGTGGGCCCATCAGACTGAAATAAATGCAGTTTGTTCCTCCTTAAAATCTGTGTTGGATTTCCTAAAAAATCGTGCTGTAGACCACCTAGAAAATCACGCTGAACCTTCCTTGAATTTCGTGGTATGACCCCTTAAAACTCGGGCTGTCTCTCCTCGATTTTCGAGCTTCTTATCAACTCTTTTCTGCACCAAAAAAATCTCTCTAGCAGCCTCAGACTTCACATTGGAGATACTACAGTCCCTCCTCGAAACGTGTGCTGCATCCATCCTTGGAAATCGAGCCTATAGGTGGTCTTCTACTGTAAACTCGTCCCCCCTTCAGCAAAATAACAATCTCTGCTTTCCTTCTCCTTCTCCTCCTCCTTGTTCCTCTTCTCCAACAATGCTCATAAAGAATGAGAGTTGCGTACCTTTTTCCTCCCTTTTAATTCTCATTAGGTTGAGGAAACTCTAACCCTTTGATGTATGGCTGAGATTAAATCTCAACGCTCATAGCTGAATGGTGGAGATCTAATCTTCACTTGACCCCGTTTTTCATGTGTCCCCCCTCATTAATGAGCCTCCCTAGTCACTTTAATATGTTTTTGTACCTTGTACCTTTTTTCACATAAAGTCCACTTAAAAACATAAAGTGACTTTAATAACATAAAATACATAGTATTAAAGTAACTCATAAAGTGACATTTAAGTCACATGACTTTTAATAACTCATAAAGTCACTAGCTAAAAAGGTGTTTTATTGTGTTTTCCTATGCTGAAAGGCTAAAGCACTAGGGAACACCTCCTTGGTACCTTTTCTCAACAAAGTTTGACTTGGGAAAGCCATATGGGGGAAAACCCAACAACGTTTTCTATAGAGAAATTCTTCAGTTCAACAAGAGACACACCTAGATCATCCAATCGTTAAGAATGCTTGGTCAAACTTGGTCCACTACCTCCTAGCCAAGTCATAAGTTTTCCCAACGATCTTGATTGATCTGATCTGCTAAGGTAGAATTTTGTCCTCATACTATGCCTGTTGCCTTTCATAGAGCTTTTTACCTCAAATATTCTGTCCTTCCACAATGTTACCACAGAGATATTCGGTCTTTCAACAGAGTGCTATTACAAAGATATTTGATCCTTCAACATAGAGGTTCGATCACAAAGATTTAGTGCTATCACAAGAGAGCTGTAACAGATATTCGTTCCTTCAATAAGAGTCCTGCACTATAGATTCGTTCTGCACTCTTGTCTCCTTCGCATGGTTAAACAAAGGATATTATGTCTGGTGAAATGGTCCAAATTGCCCAATGAGAGGAGGTCGAGTGCCTTATAAATAGCAACGTTGCAAACATCGCGATCGGGATTAAATCGGCAAGGGGAAAAAATCGGAAAAATCGGGAAAAAATCGGCATATACAAAATATTCATTTTTTCTCAAAAATTTTAATATCTAAAGCATCTATAACATAAAATAAATGCATTGACACATAAATATGATAAAGGAACTAATATATAAGATGTGTAATATCATTTCTAGTGTTACATCACACATAACAGTGAATCATGTCCTGAATAGTAAGTCATGGGTAACAACTGAGCCTCAAAATATCAACAAAAAATTAATAGTATATCTCATATCATGAGTCATAATGTCATATACAATGAAATGAACCAAATAACTAATACTACTGATTTCCTCTGCCCCTCTTGCAAGAAAATGCAATAGCTTTACCTCTAGATGCAGATGGCGATGGAGTTGGCAGTGGATTCCACTATGCTCTAGACACTGAAGAACTAGGAGCTACAGGAGGTAGACCACGTCCTCTACTGGTGATAGGGGTAGCCTTGGTAGGTGGTGTCACCTCCTCATCCTGTTGCTCCTCCTTCTCCTCTACCCCCTCCACTAGCTCCTCCTCTAACCAATCAGTGGCAGTCTCCATGAGAGGCCTCTCGGTCTCAACCCTCCATGCAGCAGTGGTGTCAATCCCATCCAATGAGATGGCCTCCATATCACGTGTCCTCTCAAGTTGCCTCACCCACAATCGAAGATTGTAGTAGACATAGACCATGTCATTAAGTCGTTGGGACTCCAACCTGTACAAGGGTCATAAAATAATAATAATAATAAAATATTATTTAATGAATTCAAAAAATTAATTGGAAATTTGGAATATTTTAAGTTTTAACTTGTTGCGCCTCTTGGTGTGTATTTTTTCAAATACACTCTAGTTGCGCTCTTATCTTGAGGAGCTACATGTTTGGATGAGCACTTGAATGGCAAACCTTCGTAGATTGGGTACTCTACCAACATAACTTCTCCACCATGCATCTACAACAAAATTACAAATAAGATAAACATAAGAAAAAAATGAAATTTGAAAGTTAAAGAAAAGTATGAAGTTATGAACTTGAAGAGACAATGAAATTTGAAACAAACTAAAAAATACTTGGCATTTTAGTCTTCCTATCAACCACAACCATGTCAAAGCTAATTGTGCCACCTACCATCTTGTATATCTCCATTTCTTTGGAGATTTTTGCACGTTCGGCTGGAGAGGGCACCATACTCTGAAAACAGGTGAAGAATCCATCCATGACCTTAGCATCAAATAAGAACCCACAGGGGTAAGCAAATGCGGGGTTCAGGTAGATCCCTGTAGCATGAATGGGATGATGGAGTGTGTTGTTCCATCGTTCATCAATCACTTCCCATAGGAGGAGTTGTTTTTGAAATCCCTCATCTTTCTTACTATCATGGTAGGTCCGAATGAATTCTTCGGCCCTATCAATGGCCTCATACAAGTAGCCCATTGTGGGCTTGTCACCATCAACTAATCGAAGAACCTTTACCAACGGTTCAGTAATGTTGCACACCTCCTGCACTCTTGCCTAGAAGCTTTCCTGGTATGAAACTAATCTGCATATGGCCTCTCCCTCTGGTTTATGGCTAAATGCCAAAGCACACCACTGATCTGAAAGAAACATTCTCTTCACATCCCACATAGAATTCAAGAGAAATTGAAAAGATATGAAACTGGTGGTGAACCATGTAATGGCAGGGCGCACCAACTTCTTGTTGTTGGTGAATGTTCTCATCAAATGAAGCACAAATGCATGATTATATATAAATTTTGTAATGCTTTTTGATGAGTCAACAATATCTTTGACAAAAGGAATTTTTCCTATGTCCTCCAACATCAAATCAATGCAATGAGTAGCACAATGTGTCAAAAATAAAGTAGGATGCCTCTCCATAAGCTGTTGAAGTTTCTAAGTATAACAGTTAGAAATCCTCCATGCACTTTATTGATTTATTCCTACCTACTTGTTCTGTTAATTAACAAGTTATTTGCCATGTAAATACTGAAAATAAATACAAGTGCATGCTCAACATATTACAGATCATCAACTGAAGGAAACAGAAACAAGCACACAAATGACACCGTTATTTTTGGACTAATGTCCCCGGAAAAACCCAATGCAGGAAAACCGATGCAACTATCTGAGGGTTTTATTATTAAGCAGTTCTTTTCTAAGTACACTGGGTGCCAAACTGGCTAACTTGACAGAGATAAAAAGTCTGGCAGCAATACCTCTCTTCGGAAACAAGTATTCGGAAAACCTGCTCCATGAAATCCCTCTCCAGCATAATCTGAAGCTCAGCGTCGGCCTTGCTGGCCTCTGCGTTAGCCTGAAACCCGCTGTGTCAGCCTACTGAGGCTTTGCACAACCTCTCTGGCTCTCCGCGTCACTCCTGCAGCCTCTGCGTGGATGACGCAGGCCCTTCTGGCATTGCGCAGTCTCTGCTGCTTTTGCATTGCTCCCTTTGGCTCTGTGTCTGCCTCTTTCTGCTTCTACGCTGGTCTCTCGGCACTGTCCCTGCCTTCCTGCCTCATACTCACTGCCCTTCACTGCAACTGATCACTAATTCTATCTCTCTTAGCAAACCTTGCTCTTGAGAATAAAATCACTGATCACTCTGGTGTGTTCTCCAAGTGACCCTCAAGCCTCCTCTTATACTTTTCTTGTTGACAAATCAATGATCGAGATTAAGTCCCTAATCAACGGCTAAGGTTAGATTTGGCTTGTTCCATGTCTTTTGGACCATTCTAACACAGTTTTATATTAATTCACATTAATATTTTAATTTCCCTAAGTTTAGACTTATGGACTCCATTAAAAATATTAATTATTTTAATATTTCCCAAATTGTTTAGAATCTGCCCAAACCCTTTCTGGGTATTGGAAATCTCATGTGCCCTAACCTCTCCATCAAATTTCGTGGCTAGAGCACATCCGATGCTACCCCAAATCAACAATCCCTCCTAGCGAGGACTGTGCTCTAGCAATACTCCTTATTGAGTATCACCCTGATCATCTAGCATCGGTCCATGTGCTGATGCTAGGCCTGCTGCCTATCATCCTTTGCACTGTTGCATCCTGTACTGCTGCCCATAGCTTTGCCATTGCTATTGCTTTATTTGTACGACAACTCCCTTTGCATCCGTGCTGCTGCCTATGTCACAAGGTTCGTCGATTTTTAACCTTTAGGTTCGGATTTTGGTGAACCTCAACGAACCTTATAGCCATTGACCAAGTCCATAAATCAAAATTCATAACTTCATGTCACAACTCAGGGTTGTAATTTATCCTTGCAGTTTCCATGTTCGTGACAACATTTTTTATATCTACTGTTATTGATTTCTTACCATTTTATCCTATAATTCATTATATATATATATATATATATATATATATGGTGAACCTCATCAAAACATTTGAACTCAAACTGAACCTAATCATTGTCGAACCCGAACCATGTGACATTGGCTGCTGCCCATGGCCCTGCTACTGCCACTGCCGCGTCTGCACTGCATCTCCTCTCATCATGCTGCATCGTGTTGCCCATAGCACTACCACTACTAATTGCTGCACTGCAACTTAGTTATTGAGAAGTAACTAATCTCCCAACTCTGACTTCTCTGTCAGGCTAGAGTACTGCTGATGCTGAAGCTCCATCTGTCGTTGATAAGTGCTCCCTCTCTAACCTTTGCGCTGCTGCAACATCTCCCTGCATCTCGCACCGTTGCACACCTCTCTATGCCATCCTGCACTGGTGCAATACTCTCGTGCCTCTCGCACTGTTGCAACCTACTAGCCTCCCGCTGTCCCGAGAATTCCGCACTGTAGCTTTCTCTACTGCTTCATCCGCATCCATCTCTACCCACATCTGCCAGTCCTGCTACTCCTCTTTGTGGCTCCCGTAGCAAGGTATAATCCAAGAGGCTGGGTACCTCGAGGATCCTGCCCCTCATCGCTCAAGTGGCGTGTGTGCACTCATGGCACAATCATCGTCTGTCTCCACTCTCTTCTCTGCCCTTGCTGGCGCTGCCTTGGTCTCGGAGGCCTCTCCCTTACTCTTCTTCTTTGGACATTGGGTCGCATAATGACCCAGCTCTCCATAGTAGAAGCATTTGACCTTGGAGAGGTCCTTCTTCCATTTCTCTTGCTTTCCCTCAGATGCTAGGGCAACATCCTCCTCCTCCTGCTAACTCTGATCCCCTTGCCGCTGCTTTCCGTCTTGCTTAGATTTCTGATCTCTTCTTGGTTAAGCGCTGCCCACATATCCTCATGTTGTCGCATAGATTGTCACGACAACCCTTAGACTGGGGGCTGTCACCCTGATCCCCGATCTCTTCGTTTAAGCCATCTCCCACGGCTAAGGGGGGTAGACCCTATGAGACAATGGATGACCAACTGTGGACCAGTTGTGTTGGGAGACACAACAAGGGGAAACAAGCACTTGATTGATTTTATAAGTTAATATGCCAGTGCCTTATGGAGTCAATGATTAGATGATTATTTATTAAATATTGCAGAAATATGAACCTTGTAAAACAATCATCTATCATCAAATAATCCAAGCAATGCAAAATATTCAGTCAATTCACAATGCTTTAACGATGAACCAACAATGAAATTTCTAAAATTTAAATGCTTTAAACAACCATAAAATTTAAATGCTGACCAGTTACCACCTTCACATAGCTAATTCCAAATAAACATTAAGCACATTTAACTATAGAGAAATGAAACATGGAGACACCAAAATTGAATTTTTTAATTTTTTGTTAAGCTTTTTCAAAATTTTTAATTTTTATATATTTTTTATGATTCTAAGCTAAAAAGAATCAAAATTTAGTCACAAATTCTAATTTAAAATCTGATCAAACCATAAAATAATTTTTTATATTTTCAATTAAAATTTAAATCTAAAAATAAAACAAACTAACATCCTAACTCAGTCTAAAAAAAGAATTTTTTTTAACCTTTTATGAATTTTTTTAGTTAAATCTAACTTTAAAATTAAATAAAATTGAATCCAATAATCTTAAAAGAAAAACTAACCTTTAAAAATTTTTATTTTATTATTTTTATCTTCATGAATGAAACAAAACAAAACTAAAACTTAAATCTAAATTAAAAATAACCTAAATCAAATCTAAAAAAAAAAGCTTCATTTATTTAGTTATTTATTATATCAAAATAAACAAGAGCAATTACACTTAAACTAAAAATGAAACTAAAAAAAAATAAAGTTAAAACCTAAGATATAATCTACGCTAAAGCTTTACCAACGCATATACATCCCAAAAATAAATATAACTACGTACGCTAACCCTATGAAATCAGAACATACCAAAAAAAAAAAAAAATCGAAATGCTTGTTTACTTGCAGGTTTGACGTGTAGGATGGGGAGAGTGAGTGTTTGAAGGTGAGCAGCACGCTTTTGGGTGTTTGCTGGATAGAGCTCGATGACCAGTCAATGGATAGCGTGAAGATGGTTGAGCGGAGTGCGGACAATGTTTGGACGAGCTGCGATGAAGCTGCGCGAGTTTGGAAACACGCTGGTGTAGGTAGGAAGCAGTGGCGTGGAAGTGTATGGAGCAACAAGCGTGCAGGTTTACGGGATATGGAGATTTTTTGATGCAGGAGCCATGAGGATCGAAGACTGTCAAAGTTGCGGATGGGGAAGGAGTGTGACACAACAAAGAGAGAGATCAATACACAGATGAGCAGTGGAGTAGCGTTGGAGCTGTATGAGCAAAGGGCAGCGTGGAGAGGCAAGGAAAGAGCCACGTTTAAAAAAAATAACTGCATGAGGAAACTGAGGGAAGCTTGCTACGTAGAGGGATGGGCAACAACCCAAAGAATGGCCAGCGGGTGGTTGATGGAATTGTTTAGCAGTGAAGAGAAGTGGCTGTGCAAGATTTTGAAAGGACGCAGGTTGACTGCGCATGAATGGGCAGCGTTGAAGGCTGCGTTGAGGAGGAGCTGAGCAAAAATAGCAATGCTGAAACTTGGCACAATCCAGGAGCCTTCCAAAAAATTTCGAAAATTTTCCTGCGGAAATGAAACCCCAGCAAGCAGATAGCTGACCCTCTTCAGAAAACCTGTTGAAGATTATCCTTGCAAAATTTTCAAAAAGACCCATACCTGCAACCTGAAGACAATGGAAACAAATAGCCAGAACCTGAAAATGCAAAAAAAAATGAAACCCTAAAAACCCTAAAAAAACAACTAAATAATTACAGTATTTACAGATTTTCGACTGTTTAAGCAGTTGGATCTGTCAATAATCCACAATAATATTTTCAGAATTTAAATTTAATGTGAGATACTTCAGAAAACCCTGCATGCATTCATAAAAAATTTCAGTTGATAAGCCCGGGATTAAAACTGGCTGGGCTCTTTCAGAAAACGCAATCCGGGAGTTGGTTGGTTCAGCCGAGAACTTCCCCTAACGCCCAGTAATCTAAAAAAGGATTTCCTGCACAACTTAAAAATCAACCATTAACGTAGAGGAGAAAACAATAATGAAATCCAGATCAAATGGAGATACCTGCCGTTATATTTCAGAACTTAAACTATCATTCAAACCCCAAAGATCAGACAAGATACCTGTGCCTAGATCAATCTTCATCAAGCTATCATCAATGGCTGAAAACAAAATTATGCAGAAAAATAAAACATCTTACAACATTTCCAGAAGAGTAACACCAACAAGATTTTCAACCCCAAAATCTTTCTTTATTGCACAAAAAATGACTACAAGAGAGCTTTCTTTAGCACCAAACTCTAAGATCTAATCTCATCTCAAGTGACCCCTAACACCCTATTTAAAGGAAAAATTCCCAACGACTAGTTCGAGTGATCCATGTCAAACTAATCTCGACCGCCGATGAGGATCAAGATTTCTTT